>VMDO01003530.1:0-141213 GCA_007922755.1 Pedetes capensis
CCCACCCACGTATAAAATCGCTTATAGTCAGGTGCGGTGGTATACACCTGCATTCCCAGCAGCTTGGGGGCGAAGGCAGGAGGCTCGCAAGCCCAAGATCACAGGCAGCCTGCGCAACCCAGAGAGACCCTGTGTCAAAAAGTAAAAATATGGGCTGGGGGCACAGCGTGGCGGTCCAGCACCTACAAAGCGAATAGGCACAAGACCCTGGTTTCATACCCCCATACAAAACAATAAAATCAAAAAACAACAAAAAACCCAAACCAAACCAAAACAAAACAAAAACCCCATGAAACAAACAAACAAACAAAAAATCAAAACAAAAACAAAACAAAACCATGCATACACGCTCACACACACTTAGTAAACACTTCTTGTCATGTGTGGTGGTGCACGCCTGCAATCCTAGCGGCTTGGGGGTCGGAGACAGGAGGACCACAATCCCGAGATCAGAGGCAGTCTGTGCAACCCAGTAAGCCCCTGTCTCAAAAAGTAAAAAATATGGGCTGGGGGCACAGCACAGCTTTCCACCCACTTGGGAGACCACTTGGGAGAACCAAATCCTCTTGTGGGTGGGATGATATTCAACCCCCCTAGAGAGAATCTGTAGTAGGTCTGTCATGCACAGCAATTGCGCTAGAAACTGTTCTTATTGTATCTAATTGTCCTGCAATACTCTGCCAGAAAGGAGCACTCTGTCTGCGTGGTGCTCAGCCTCCTACTCAGACCTCACCTTTCTCCACAGTGCGGTGGGATGACTTAGTATCCCCTCTGGTGTGTCTGGAGTCCAGGCATATGTGTGCCCGTATGTCTGTGGAGATTGCGTCTGCATGACTGTCCCGCCACAACAGGAGAGAGGGAGCCGCGTTTCAGCTCTGGATGTGTACTGCTGGCACTGGTTTCCCACCGCCACAACAGGAGGGAGGGTGCGATTCCGTGCTGACTTACCAGAAAACTTGCAGTTTGTGTCCCGCAGGCAGGGTGACAGTGTGATGTCAAGGTTGCATGCTGTGTTGGGTCCAGCTCCCCTGGGTGTGTGGGCAAAGTCCCCTCCGAGTCTCCAGGATTCTATCCTGCCATCTTGTCCTGTGCTGTAGTCGCGCTCGGAACTTCACCCCGCTGGCGGTGAACTGCTCCACCAGTTTCCGCTGAAAAGGAGCTCCTTGGCCGCGCATGACTTAGCCGCCTCCACAAGCCCCCAAACTCTCCGCAGCACAGTGGGGTGATTTGGGCTCACCTCTGATGTGTCTGGAATCCAGGCATATGTGTGCCCAATTTTCTGTGGAGTTCTTGACCGTAGTCCTGACCCAACACAAAAATTCATAGGGAACCACAAAAGACCACGTATATCCAAAACACTTTTAAGCTGCAAATCTAATGCAGGTGGAATCACAATCCCTGACTTCAAACTATACTACAGGGCAGTGGTTGCAAAAACAGCTTGGTACTGGCACAAGAATAGGCCTGAAGACATCTGGAACAGAATAGAAGACCCAGACATACCTCAACACACCTATAGCCACCTTATTTTTGACAAAGGAGCAAAGCAAATAAACTGGAAAAAGGACAGCCTCTTAAACAAATGTTGCTGGGAAACATGGTCATCCACATGCACAAAAATGAAAGTGGACATGCATCTCTCAATATACATGAGAGTTAACTCAAAATGGATAAAAGATCTCAACATAAAACCAGAAACTTTAAAACTTATAGAAGGCAAGATAGGCAATACACTCCATCATATAGGCATAGGAAAGAATTTTCTTAATAGGACTCCAATTGCTCAAGAAATTGCAACAAGAATAGATGAATGGGATCATATGAAATTAAAAAGCTTCTTCACAGCAAAAGAAACATTTGGGTAAAATTCTCATGTGAAAAGATTGGACAACTTCATTGACCAAATAATCATCTTTTGCACTTGCTTTAAGATTTGTCAATTTTCAATTTTTCACCATAAAATATATCCATATAATAAATATTTGCAAAAACAAGTAGAAATAAATTGTGTTTAATTCTATAGCTATAATGTAATAACTAAAATAAATATTTAAAGTATTCCTTTAAATGTGTTTTCCTATGCATATTTATATCCTGCAGCCAAACCACTGTAGTGTCTGGTCTATCAGATCTCAGAGGCTAAGCATGGTCGGACCTGATTAGTACTTGGATGGGAGACCCCCTGGGAACATCAGGTGCTGTAGGCTTTGGAGAAGGTCCCAGCAATCCACTTCCCATAAAATAATCAGCCATTGAAAACTATATGAGTAGTAGAGAAGCATGACAATAGTGTTTCCTATGTTGTATATACACTCACTATGAGTTGGACACTCTTTCACTGGCACCTAACAACAACATGCATATTTTAAAAGTTATAATCATAAAAGTCATATTGTTTTTCTTTTGTGTTCTTCACACATATCCTGAGCATTTCAATTACTATTATGTAGTTTTATAAACATTGAATATTGACTTTTTACTTCCCTTTGTAATGGCAAATATTCATCAGGTTTTCTTTAAACATAAATAACTGTGGCTTATCTATACACTGAAGTATTAAAGCATGCTATTATTGAAAACTACTAAATTGTTCAGTATGAATGAAATGAAATGCCATGGCTTACAATTCTGGCCTTAATTTGTTAATTTTCACTTCTGAGTCCCTATCTACCATGAGATACAACTGATAAAGTTATCTACAGAAACAGAGACACAAGTCTGGGACACATGATGCTATGTAATGCATACCCAGACTTACAGCCTCACATTAGGAACCTGGCTTCCCTTGAGGTTTTGTTCTAATTGTAATAGGTGGCATTCAACAAAGGCAGACAGCTCCAGCAGCAAAACAGATGAAGCACAATCTGAGAACAACACTTGGAGAAATCTGTGGCACCTTATGTTAAAACAATTGCTTTGTGTTTGTGAGAATAAAATAACCACCATCAAGGCAGGGCCAATGAAATCCGTCATGTCTATATGCTAGTCTATATATTATTGTATGCATATTTCACTTTGCTCCATGAGATTTTGTCTGTTCAGATGTCTGCTACTTACATATGTTGTTTATTACATAATAATTGCAAACTTATTCATCTGTGATATTTAACTCCAAATAACACAAAAGAACGTAGTTTAGGGAATTACTAAGATAACTGTCTATAGCCCTTTAAAGGATTTGTAATGTTGTTTGAATATGGGAAAAACTGAAATGAAGAGAGGGAGATTTTCTAATAAACCTAGGTAATAGTCTCACTCTTTAGGTTAATATAAGCATTACTTAATAATAGACAATTTATCACAGGCTCATAAATATCCATAGTCTCTTAGAAATCCTGAATGTTCAAAAAATGACAATCAGAAGAGAGCTGAGCCTATTGATCTGCAGAAATATATGGTGCTGGGAAAATTCAGATTAACATTCAAATAGGGCATTGCCTAATACATGTTAGAGGTGGAAAGGAGCCAAGCTAAGCTATGTTAGTCATCTCATCAATAAACAAAGTCCTTTCCAGAAATCTAATTTCATTTGATTAATATCTTGGGTCAAGGTAGAGTTGCATTAAAATTTAACAGTATTTGCATAGTGGGTGCATTGTTTAATTATATAAAATATCCTTAGCTTTTCAGACAAACATTAGACCAGATTTAAGGCAGTCCAAGAAGGGTAAGTCATGTTGGATGACTTTCCAGTATAGTCTTACAAGGCTTCAGATAGCCTGATACTGTATCATGTGCCTCTATTAACTTCAAGGGTCACCAGCACATTTATTTGCATGTCTTATAAAGATATCTATCTAAGCAGACTGAAAAAAGAACAAGATAACACACTCAAGGATTTTGGCCCGAAATTGAACTGATGTGGCAATGGACTCCTTACCTTCTCTCAGGCAAGAAATGATACATATGGCTGAAGATTCATTTCACTGAAATGAGGAAGCCAATGTTGGGCAGTGGAGACTCATAGGTTTTGAATACCAACAGATTGATCTCACTTCTAATTAATAAATTTATGACCTGTGTAACCTTGATTAGTGCCTCAAAATGTCAATTTCTGCCATTGGGACTTGCCTTATATTTAATCTAAAATATTTGTTGGGCACTTTCTTTGTACCAGGCATTATTCCAACTGCTATAAATTCAGCCATAAAGATCCTTGACCCTCACAGAATTTGTCTTCTAATACTCTTAGGATAATAACCTGATTAAGTAAGAGCATGCATTTCAGTCTCCTAGAATATCACTGGATAAAGAGTGATGTGTTCATTAAATGTAAATGTTCTCCTATAGCTCCAGAATACTACACTTTTTTTCCCACCAAAATTCATGAAGCAGCATCACAAACCAACCTACTGGCACATTTTTCCTTAGCCTCTCTGTCAAATGTAGACATTTTAAACTACAGGCAATATTTTAACCCATTGATTAAAAAGTCAGATTTCTATAGTGCCCAGCCAGAAAAGTGTCTGAATAATTGTGTTGAAGTAAAAGAAAACAGATAGTAGTGAGCAATGTACAAACTGGAAGAAATATATGCAGCATGTAGGAAGATCCAGCCAATAATTTCCCTGTTGAAAATTGGGCCCAGTATTGCTATGTCTTCTAAGCTTACAAGGAAATTAGGAAACCAAGTTTGTTTTGTAAAACGTTCACATTGTGAACTGTAGGTAATTAATTGTTGTTGTTAGGTGCCGTACAGTTGGTGTCCAACCCATAATGACCCTATGCACAACAGGTAAAACACTATTTTCAATTGTTCTCTGCTATTCATAGGGTTGTCAATGGCTGATTATTTGTTGGGAGTGGTTTGCCAGGTCCTTCTCCTAAGCCTACAGCACCTGGTGTTCCCAGGCTGTGTCCTATCCAAGTAGAAACCAGGCCTATCCCTGCTTGGCTCCCGAAATCTGACAGGATCAGATGCCACAGTGGTATGGCTGCAGGCACAGATCATTAATAGGCAAGCATAAATACACAGCATATACACATGTGTATACAAACAAATACCAATTTTGAACATATTTAATAAAACCTACCTCTGAGCTGCCTGCAGCCATAGCACTGTGACGTCTGGTCCCATCAGACCTCGGAAGCTGAGCAGAGTTGGACCTGGTGAGTACTTGAATGGGAGACCACCTAGGAACACCAGATACTGTAGGCTTGGGAGAAGGACCTGGCAACCGCCTCCCAAAAATCAATCCATTATTGTAAACCCCATGAATAGCAGTGAAGCAGTGAAAATAGTGTTTGACCTGTTGTATGTAGGGTCACTGAGTCGGACACCAACTCAATGGCATCTAACAACAACTTCTCTGAGCTATGTGTTTGTGACCTCTACTCTAATAGATATTTTGCTACACTATCTTCCCTGTAGGATTGATGATTATTAATCCTAGAGTATATTGGTTTTTCTCCTTCTTCTAAGCCCCTTGGAGTCTCTCAATTTTCTACACAGGATGATGGTCAATTTTGGTGAGAATTATAATCATGTCTTCAACTCATTCCTCATTCTCTAATTCCTGTTTTCAGAAATGTGCCAAAGAATCCATAACTTGTAAAATACTCACCCAGGTGATTCTGTTGATGATTCAGGCATGGGAGATGTGGATCTATTTGCGCATGTGTGTGTGTGCCTACAAGATCCTTTGCCACCTTACCTTTTCTCATTACTTAATGCTTTCTCACCCTCACTCCTGTCATACCTCGCTGCTTGCAATGTCACGAGGGTTACATACTTTCATGCTGGATGCTTCTGCTTATAGTCCCTTTTTGTCACTCTTCTATCTTCTCTCACAGAAAACCCTTATTCATCATTCAAGCACCAGTTCCAAAGTTACCTCTTCTCAATGCCTCTCATGTTCTGCTATGAAAACTTGGGTGTTTCCTATTTTGCATCTCAAAAGCACTTTGGCTTGCCTGAATTAATAATACTTGACATGATATATTCTCATTGCTTGTTCTCATGTATGTTTACTCACTTGTGGAATGTCCAGTATGTGGTGTGTTTCTAGTAAGCAATTGACAGAGAACATGATGAGGTTGATCTACATATACAGTAAGAAATGTAGTAAATCTGACTTATTCTTCAGAAAGTTCTTATTTTGTCAACAGTTGGAGGGGATGTTCAGTGAAGGAAAAAACTGAATTAGAAAGGATTCATTTGTTGCTTAATTTTCAATGCTTTGGTTTTTTTAATTATGATTTTTCACATTAATTATTGAACTGAGATAAAAGCAAATAATTTCTTTTACAAATCATTTTTTAAAAATCTGCCCTCACTTTAGAAATACATAATTTCAAAAATGCAATAAATTCCAGAATGTCCATAGTACTGCTACTATATTTTCCTTCTCTCTCTCTCTCTCTCTCTTCCTCTCTCTCTCTCTCTCTTTCAAATATGTAAGTCCTTTTTGAAGCTTCAGTCTCAATTTAAGAATGCCCTGCTTAGGAGCTCATAATCTCCATTGGGGAGGGGAGCCTAGACATGTGCACAGGCATTTCTGTGGAGCAAGAGTAATACCAGGAGACATTTACAGTCTGTAACAGTAGTCAGAGACTCAGACAGCTTTATTGATGTGTCACCAGGCTGAGAAGAGAAGGCACCGCAGCAGGGGTGACAAGGACATGTTCTGTGTGTTCATCGATCTGCAGTCTCTCATGGAAAACTCCACATATTTCTGAATGTCTTGAGTGGTTTTATTGATGCTGCTCCTGCTAGATGAAAGGGGAATTGGAGTCACCACATTTATTTTCATGTCATGTTGGCACTCTCATTTAAGAATGATTTTATATATATATATATATATATATATAAATATATATATATATAAAATTATACACACACACACACACACATATATAATATATATATATATGCAGGGGTATTGCGTCTGTCATCAATTCATTTGGGGTGAATTGCTAGGGAAATGTACAAAACTCCAGAAACTCAAAAATACTATAAAATCTGCTCTCAGTATATTCTGTGCAGCTGCTTTAATGAGAGTCCTGCTCTCCTTTGTTACAGAAATCCTTTGCTGCAGCAGGTGATGAATCTTGACCCTGGGAACTAGTCAGTGGAACAAAACTGTCATCCAAGAAGATGATACAGAAAGCTGATAGAACTTCAATACATGGCTAGTTAGTAATTGGATATATTCATGAAATAGTTGAGCTAGGGCATGTCAGTAGATCGTAGAGTCATAGGTCTAAGAAGGGTTTTGCAAGGTTATGCAATCCATTTTCCTGTCTTAACATAGGAAAAACCTTATGTTGTAGGGAGAAAAATAAACAGAAACAAAAAATCCACAGAAATGTATTAATTTGTAAAGTGCAGTCAATTTTCTTATTATTTTTTTAAGTTTAACAGATACCCACAATATTTGTTAACAATTCATTTTCATCATTATTAGTTTCTAATGTTTCTTATAAAAACCATAAATTAAATGCTTTTTTCCCTAAATCTAGTTCTGACTCTTTTTTATTTTATAGTGTATCATCATTATTTTATAGTTTTATCTTCATCATTTTATCAGCTATTTAAGCTAGTGGTCAGCTATGATGCTAGGAATAATGTTCTTGAAATAGAGTTTAAAAGAGAAAAAAAGCCAATCTTTCCTCAGGTTATTTGGGGAGCTCAAAAGAACTCAGACTGGGTGGCAATTATTGGAAGTGTAGGAAACTTTAGTGAAGGTTTTTTGGGAAAGAGTATTTGCAGTTTAAATATGTATTATTTTTCTGTAGTCCACACAAGTAAAAATTAAAAGGCCATCATCATTGACCCTTTGTCTACTTCTAGATATAACCCAAACTATGGCCTTTTTCTTCCCGGGTTTTCTGAAATATTCCCATTCCTTAACCTATTGATAGCTGGCTTCTTTCCTTACTGTCCCTTGGAAATAGCTCTAACAACAATGGCTTATGGACTACAAGTTTTTGAGAGTTTATCTCATCTGATGTCTTTGAGGGATATGATATCCTTCAATATTCTGTATCCCAGGAAATCTCCTCTTCCTTTGGTTTCTGAAGCACTTTTCTATTCAGTGCTCTACTGCTATGTCCCTTGACCACTTCTTTTATGTTTCTTTCTTCACTGTATCACAAGCAGGATAATCCCTAGAGTTTCATTTCTTCTCTTTTTGTGGTGCTTTGGATCAAAAGTAGGGCCTTTAACATGCTAAATAAGTGCTCTACCACTGAGCTACACTCACAGCACTGCAGTTCTATTTTTATTTTCATCTCATTTCTTTTTTTTTAATTCTTATGTGATGTCATGGTTTGAATCTAAAGTGTCTCCTAAATGTCATGTGTTTGAACACCTGTTCCCCAGGTGGTGGCACTGTTTCTGGAGGCTATGGAACTTTGGGAGAGGGGATCTAGCTTAGAGGAAGTGAGACACTGCAGACAGCAGGCTTTTGGAATTTATGTGCAGCCTAGTTCTGGTCAGTCTCTCTCAGTTCTCTGCTTCCTAGTCACCAAGGTGTGAGGAAGTCACCTGCTGCCTGCCATGTGGCCTGCACTGCCTCTATATACCTGTCTTGCCTCTATGGACCAAAATACTCTATGTTATTGTTGTTAGGTGCTCTCAAGTCAGGTCTTACTCATGGCAACTTTCTTATGGTTAATGACTGATTGTTTGGGATTCTTTTGGGAGTGGACTGCCACTTCCTTCTCCCATTCTCTAACAATGTTGTTTTTGTTAGGTGCTCTTGAGTCAGGTATGACTCATAAGGACCCTATGTACAACAGAGCAAAACTCTCCGACAGGATGCCATGTCCAGCACTATTGTCAGTGCTTCTGTGCTATTCATAGGATTTTCAATGGCAGATTGAGTAGTGGGTTGCCAGGTCCTTCCCCCTACCCTAAGTACCTGGTATTCCCAAGTTGTCTTCTATTCAAGGACTAATCAGGTGGACCCTGCTTAACTTTTAAGATCAGGTGGGATCAGATGCCAAGGTGCTATTGCTGCAGACTACTCTAAGTTCCCAACAAATATTTCCTCCCATATATTTTCTTCAGTCTGTTAATCTGCCACAGCAACACACCAGCTAACTGATACACATACAGTATATTCTGTTATTTATCGATTTTATCATCTTCCAATTATTTAACTACACTTAATATTTGAGTAATATCCAAGTTGCTGTCTTCTCCACAGATATCTTTACAGATCTAAACCTTCACAAGAAGTATATATTGCACCCCTTCACTTATGGGCACTCTCAGTCTTTGCCTCTGAGCCTGCCCAACACCAAACTTTACATCCTACCCTGGCCCACCCCTACTGCTTTGCATCCTATCCATCCAGGCAGTAGCACCTGCAACCAACTATTGTTTTTTGAACTTCACCATTTCCTCTTGTTCAGAAAGCAAATCATATACATGTTGGTTTTAGCTTCTTTGTATTTACTCTTGGGCTAGGGTCTTGCTCAGTTGGTAGAGTACTCTTCCACACTCTCTCAGGCCTTGGGTTCAATCCCCAGCATCACAAAGAAAGACATGGTAGCCCACTTCCCAAACAATCCTAAAACAATCACCATCAAAAACTGTATGAGGGTCACTATTGTGTCCCAACGCCTGAGAGAGTGTGGAAGAGTGGCACCTAACAACAAGAACATGTGAACTCTTAGTTGAAAAGCATTGTTGACTATTTCTAAACCTATGAAAAATTTTAAAATTCTCATTAGTTTAAAAAATGGCACTGTGAAATCAGCAGATAGCTGATTCTCACAAAGAGAATTGCTGAACTACTACCATGCCTGGAACAAGAGCAAAGATTAGTATTTATTATCATTACATGTATAGAGTAGCTGAAGGCTGATATCTAATCTCACAGGTTAGCTATTCTTTCTTCCATTTCTGAAAAGTCATTATTCTTTCCATCTCTGATGGCCATTGGTATAAGGAAAACAAATTTATCAACTAGTAATTATAATATTTTGTTGAAGCATCCAGCATTGCCAGCACATCAAAGAATATTTCAGAATCAGGAACATACATAAAATAGTTCTGACTGTGGAAAGCTCATGAACTGTGGAACTAGGTAATGAGTCACTTTGGAAGGTGAAATTTCCTCATTCTTTTGTGCAAATTATGAAAAAGCAACTAATAACTTATGTCAGAATAGACCTTGCTGTCATTAATTATGGCAGTGTTCTGAGGGCAAGAAATACAGTAACTCATACAAATCATAGTGAGGAAGAAGAAAGATTACTACAAGATGAATTTAGTTTTATAGCCTTGGTCCTGTTGATGGAAGAACCTTACAGACAAAGTAATGGTTTGGCATTTATCCCAAATTAAATGGGAAGCTTCCTAAGCTTTTCAAAGATGAGTTGCAATGTAAATGAATGTATGAATTAAGATTTTATATAACCAAGGGAAAAATTAGGAGACACCTATGATTATGTCTAAAATATATGGAGGCAAATACAAAATTCAGAAATACATTTTGATGTTAGATCAGCTTTTTTGGTAGATTTCATGAGATTGAAAAGGAACAAAAGAGAAAAGATGTTTACTAGGTTCTTTGCTAGTGCAATTTAGTAGGAAATGATACTAGTTCTCCTAAACTATGATAAACTATGAAAGAGTGATAAAGAAACAGAATTTGGAAAAGTACCAATAATTCTGGTTTATTCATATTAAGATGGAGATGCCTACTAGATAGCTAAGTGAAGCAAACTAGTATGCAGGTTTTCACATATAGCTGAAGTTTCATTAGTAATTATACTATTTACTATCTATCCTGTTTCACCACTTTTATGTGAATAAGAACCAGGTGCTCCTTTTGGGATGACCTACCTTTGCAGGCACAGGTTCCCATACCTGACAATATAACATGGTTATATTTCAGAAAATTTCACACTGAGTTTAAACTGCAAAGTCAAACCTGGCAACCTTGACTCCTAGTCTATCTGTTTATACAATGTTGACAGTCACTCAGGAGAAAAGAAAATAATCAGTTCTCAGGGGTATACATTAAGCTTTATTTTAGGATGTTACCGAGGAGTGTTAGAGTGGCATCAACAATGGTTCCTAAATCACAGTTGTGTTCTGTCATTCCTCTCTGAACTTCACCTCTGGCCATTTTCAGTTTATTTCTCAGTGAAGAAGATTATTTTCTAGCTGAACCAGTTTTCAGGTCTTGTAGGCTATGTTAAGGAAACTGAAGTGAGAAAGGAGAAGGACAAGAAGCTTGGGAGTTAGAAGATATTGGGAGAAATCCGGGAGAGGTTGCGCATACCCATAATCCCAGCAACTCCGGAGGCAGAGGCAGAAGGACCACAAGTTCAAGACCAGAGGCAGTTTGCATAATTTAGCGAGACCCTATCTCAAAAAACATTAAAAAAATGGACTGGGGGTGCAGCTCAGTGGTACAGCACTTGCAAAGTATGCAAGTGCAAGATCCTAGCTTCAACCTCCGCTACCGCCAAAAAAAAAAAAAAAAAGAAAAAGAAAAAAGTCATTGACAGTAGAACAGTTGGTGAAATCATTAAAAAAGCAAAACAGAGAGAGACCTTAGAGAGAGAGTCAAGGAATTATATACGGTATAAGGTATTATATACGGTAGAATTTCCAAATTGGAATGAAACGTTCAATATTTTGGCCACTAAAGATTATTTTGTAATTATTGGGTAGAAAATTCAATTGCTATGAGGTGTAATTATTGTTTCCTATGGGATGAGGATTTGGAGAGCTACAGATGTGGGGGGGAAATCTCAATTTGGAGAAACCTTTCACAGCAAGGGAAATTATGTAACATATATTGCCAGGGTTTTCAACTATGGGCTAGAAATATCATCCAAGTCTAAATTATGGACCTCCAAGCCAGAAATTCAGAAAGGATCAACCTCACCCTATGCTAATTGCAAATTAACATATCTGTAGCCCAGGGAAGCCCCCACTTCTTCAACACCCTCCTACTGCTACAGTGCAGCCAGTGTTTATGCTTCTGGGAAAAGCATTGCCAACTCTCTGCTTGGGTTGCCAATTGGCCAGGGATGTCATATGCACCTCTCTGCTAGTTAATAGAATCACTAAGGGGAGAATTCTTTCTCTGGATCAGAGTTATGTGCTATGCTGCTTTGTGGAATTTTATGGAAGAAGAACCTCACCTGGATCTCACAATTGTGAAATGCCACAATCATGCCAAAATGTGTGGGAGGAATCAAGAGTTTTCCAGGAAAATTGAATAACACTCTGCTACAGATTGAACTTTTAAAAACACAACTACATTCCAATGGCTCAGAGCAAAACTAAGGAAAAAAAAGAGTAATATGCTCCATCTAGATCCTGTTATCTAAAGGAGGGGGGGGTTCAATAATAGCTTTTGTAAAGGACATTGGCCAGTGTTTCCTGCTATTGGCATCACTTTGAAACTTATTCTTTAGCTTGTACACAGACTTCCTGCCCTATCATCCTCAAATTGTTATGTTGCTTTTACACTGTCTTAAGGCTGCTCTCAAAGCTCCTAGTCCCAGATTTTTGATGCAGGATTCAAAGTTAAACGAACCAAAATATAAAGTCATTACTGTCTGACTTTTTGTCTCTGGTGACTTGTGCAACACTGTGTTTTTCTGTTTGATATTTGCAATAGAAATGTTAGATGTCAAAGGAAGGAAAAGAGATAGGAAAAAACTGGAGAAAGTCTCTTAATGGGATGAACCATTCAAACCCGAATTGTTTTACCTTGGTTCCTTCTGTCAAAATGGGAGGGGAAAAAATCAATCAACAGAAAACCTGAGATGTTCTAATTCAGTTCACTTTTTATGCAAAATGATTGGATGTTTAAAAATTTTTATCATAAATATATGATTTAATGTGTGTTTGAAAAAATAAACAGAATAAAACTCACCTAGAACTTTTCATAATCCTCAAATTATTATGATTCAATTACATTTAATTTTGGCGAGATTTAAATAGAAATCTGATAGGACATCCAAGATAATCTATTTTTTTTTTAATTTGATGGTTCAGCAAACTCAAAACCACAGTGGGTAGCACAAAACATAATACAGGCCCAAAGAAACACACTCAGTGAGAGCAGAGCAGGAAGATATTACCTCTAAGACAGCATTTCCTCCCAAAACCCAATTAAAGATGGTGCTATAGTATAGCTCCAGCACATAAATTAGTACACACAGAATGTAACATGGATTTGCAAATACTAATAAATTGGTAGTATTTGTTATTTTGATTGTCATAGCCCTTTCACAAGTGCATTAGATCTCATTCAAACTCCAGAATTGATAATTTGTGAGCTGCTAGGATAGAACTTGGAATTCCCAGTAGCTAATATGGCTGTTCTGAGAAGGAATGATAGTAGCCTGGAATGATGGAAAAAATTCATGCTCTTATTCTCTATGCTCCTTTCCCTGCCAGATTAGGAAAAAGAGCTTTGTGATATGTCTGGGTTTCAGAAAGATATTTGATTAAAAATATTTTAATATTCTTAAGAGAAAAGTTGTTATCAGGGACCATTGAGTCCTGTTCAACTCATAGTGACCCTATGTACAACAGAATGAAACACTACCCAATTCTGTGCCATGCCCAGTAATATGTCAAAGCTTTTCTGCTATTCATAGGGTTTTCAAAGACTAATTGTTTGGAGACTGTTTGGGGACTGGGCTTCCAGGTCCTTCTTCCATTTTTGTGGTGCTGGGGATTGAACCCAGGGCCTCAGAGAACATAGAGCAGCACTCTACCAACTGAGCTAAACTCAAAGAAAAGTAGAGAAGTACTAATGGAGAGACCAATGCTTTAATTTTAAGCTAACATTGTAATCATTTTACAGCTTTCAGTGTTTGTTAAAGAAGCAAGAGTATCTTTCTTTTGTCTAATTCTTAAGCATTGTATCAGGATCAATGGGGACGTCCCAATGGTATAATCTGGATTCGAAAATGAATGTAGTGGAGTTTCTTAAGAGTTAATGAATTCCCTGTCACTAGAGTTATTCAACCAAAAGAGATGAATACTATATCTGACAGGGGTTAGGAAAATCTAGTATGCAGTTCTGACAATGGAGATGTCAAACCTCCTTTACATTCTTAAAAATTATAATGCTTAAATATTAAATTCTATAATTCTTTTCAATTCTTGATGCTTTATATAAAAATAAAAGCTTCTATTTTGCACATTATATCTTTTTAGAAAATAATGTCAAGAAAATTTTAAAATGGTTTAACACATTTAAATATATTGAGGGTTACCTATTATATGATTTTATGAAAATATCTAATTTCAGTAAAATGTAGTGAGGAGAGCAGCATTAGTTACATTTATCTGGCTTAAGAGAAGATAGACCAAGTCTGTATCTTTTCATTCAATTTGTTCAGGTATGTGGTTTTATTTGAGGTAATAAAAAATCTGCTGTCAAACAGATATATGTTGTTGTTGTTAGGTGCCATGGAGTCGTGTCCGACTCATAGCGACCCTCATAGGGTTTTCAATGGCAGATTGTTTCAGGATTGCCTTGGGAGTGGGTGGCCACATCCTTCTCCCATTTTTTTTGCAGTGCTGCGAATCCTCAAGACCTCAGAGACTGCAGAGCGGCATTCTACCAACTGAGCTAAATCCCAGAAAACAGATATATAGTTTGAATATAAAGACATGACATATTTTCAGATAATTTTAGATATGTGAAAATTCACCAAGTGGAAATTTCTTAAAGGTTAATTGAAATTTCATAAATGTTAATTTTTTAAAGGCAATGTAGAATCCAAACCATACCAATGAAAATTTTATATTGGTCATATTACAAGGTATTGGTATAATTTGCATTTTGATATTTTACTCATGTATGATTTTGTAACATCATGAGTTAGTCATTTGGAAAATATTGGCTCAGTGAGTTAACAGATCTTCCAAATATTGACACATTTTATTACATGATATCAAAAAACTTACATTTATTAATGCCATCTGATTCATCTAACCAGAACATTCTTTAGATATTTGGAAGCTATTTAAGCTCACAATGATCAATACTGATCTTCAAAAATTTTGATTTTTGCTTGAACAATTAAATTTTATCATAGGACTCAAATACTATCATTGTTTTTATTTTTTCAGTAACACAATCACTTCCTAATTTTTTTAGAAGATCTCTTCCAAGTAGCTATTCCTGAAATACCATGGTTTGCATACTTGTCACAAAAGCAGCTAGTTTAGCTCACAACTCGATTGTACAGATGTTTCTCTAGAGTCAAGTATTGTGCTTTCTTATGTATAAGAAACACTTTCTTTGAAGTTCACATTACAGCACCCAAAATATTTAAAAACATGCATACTCAGGCACGCATCATGGTGCATGATTGTAATTCCAGCTACTTGAGGGCTGAGGTGGCAAGATCATATGTTTAAAGCTACAGGCAGCCTGTACAACTTAGCAAGGTGCTGTCTCAAAAATATAAAAGGGTAGTTGGGGTGCATCTCAGTGATAGAGCACATGCTGAGCATGTACATTTCAATCCCTCAATACTGAACAACAATAAAAATGCGTACTCTAAGGTCAAATTAATACTTTTTTTACTGTTAAATCATGAATAATCTGTAGTGAAACAGACATTTCTTTTGGTACAAACATGTGGGTTTGAAACCCTATGATTGCTTAGTTAATTTGTACCATTGTCTTGATTCCTTCTAGGATAGTATCAGATTTATCCACCACTGTTTCAACATAATCAGTAAAAATATCACAATAAAAAAGGATGCCTTAGCATCAATATGAATACTGTTTTAATTTGGCAGAATCCCTAAAAGGGTCTTAGGTACCTCCAGTGTTCCACAAACATTTTTTGAGAACAATAGATCTAGTGATTAGTACCACAGAATCTGATTTTATTCTACTTGAGATTAAATTCTGGCTCTACTACATGCAAGTTGTGTGAACTTGGGCAATTTATATAATGCTTCCCAGCCTGTTTCCTCACCTATAAAGTGGGGACAATCCTAACAATTATCACACAGGGAAGGTGTAAACATTTGATGTTACAAACCAAAGATCACAGGACTTGATTGTAATTGACATATTGTTGTTGGTGTTGTTAGGTGCCATTGAGTTGGTGTCCAACTCCTAGTGACCCTATGCACAATAGATGAAACACTATTGTCAGGGTTATCGACATTCATAGGGTTTCCAATGGGGGATTGTTTCTTGGGAGTGGGTTGCTGGGTCCTTCACCCAAGCCTACAGCACCTGGTCTGCTCAGGCAGTCTCCAATCCAGGTACTAGCCAGGTCTGACTGTGCTTAGCTTTTGAGATCTGATGGGATGGGATGCCACAGTGGTACAGCTACAGGTGTAATTGACATACTTTGATATACTTAAATACTATAGCCATAATAGCCCAGTTGTTGCAACTTGTAGAAGACAGGTTGTACAATTTGGTCCAATTTAAAGTTATAATAAATTATTTTCTGATCATAATCAATGCTGAGATTCTCTGGTCATCTCTGCTGAGATTCTCTTGTCACCTATAAAAAGTACTGCCATGATAAAACTTAGATATAGCTTCAACAGGAGATATTTCTTGGGAATTAGGTTAAATCTCTCCCATCACCAAAGTCTACCCAAATAAACACATCAATTGAGTCACTATAGTAAGCATAATGTGTACAATCAACTTCAAGCCTACCCATTCTAACCAGAATGTGATGCATAAATCCTTTCTACATAAATGTCTGTCTGCAACTGTACCAGCCAGGCATCCAATCCCATCAGATCTTGGAAGATAAGCAGAGTCGGGCCTGGTTACTACTTTGATGGGAGACTACCTGGGAATACCAGGTGCTTGTAGGCTTGGGAGAAGAACCTGTCAGCCCTTTCCTTGAAAACCCTATGAATAGCAAAATCACTGACAATAGTGCCGGGCATGGTGCAGTGTAGGGTAGTGTTTTGTTCGGTTGTATATATGGTCACTATAATTCAAACCTTACTCAATGGCATCTACCAAAAACAGCAATGTAATTGACCACTGACTGAAAAGTTTCTAACCTTTCTCAGGGGTACACAGAGATTAGTAGGGCAATGAGTTCTAAATGCCTAGATTTGTATTGTAGCTTAGCCTCTTATTACCATAGTAATATGCCTTTTCCTCACCACTCTGGATGTCAGTTTCTTCATCAGAAAACTAATGAAGGCCACATATGGTGGCACATGCTTATATTCTCAATACTAGAGAGGCTGAGGCAGGGGGATCTTGAGTTCTAGCCCAGCCTGGACTACATAGTGAGACCTTATTTCAAACAAACAAAAAATTATATAACATTTGAACTTAATACATGGAACATGGATGAGAATTCATGTTTACAAAGTGCCTTGAATAATGCCTGGCACAGAATAAGCACTCAAAAATGCTCTCAATTTCCTTTATCAGAAAAGGTAATACACTACGGAAACTTCACTATGTATAATGCACACTGTATGTACTATATTTCGTGTTTTTATGAAAATATATTAGGCTTGGGGCTTCAAAGATAAATGCACTCATTATACGTCCTTCAAGGCTCTTTAAGTTAAAAAAAGTAACAATGGCTTTAGAAATATTATCATGAGCATAGATTATGTACCTATTGTGTGAGAGAGAAAAGAATGATATTGTCAAAATATTCAACAGCCAGTAAGCTGTAGCTACCAATCAAGATAATACATTCTGGTCCTGAACAGTAGCAGGGATCTGAATCTTGAGTAGGCATTTACTTTTTATCACTGGATCACAGGAAATCCAGCCAAGTAGAATTACCACATTTGATGTGGGCTCAGTTTAGCTGTACCTTACATATCAGTGAAATCTCAGTTCTAAAGGAATAGGAAGCTTGATTTTACGGACCACTGATGAGTGCATTTTATTCACTCTCAATGCTAAGAAGAGAATTTCCAGAGTGAAGGGAAGAAGTTCAGAGGATTAAGCTGAGGAGTTCCATACTTGGATTCTTATGAACTTGAATAGTCTGAGTAACTTGAAGAACCAGCTTGTACTATCACAGAAGACAGAGGGCATCCTCCCCTTGCAACTAATGTTTACAACTGAGAGGCAAAGCACCTAGTTTACTGTGGAGCTGGCACCGTGGGAGTGAGAGGGAAGGACCATCATTGAAAATGGTGATGAGAAAATATCACCATCTTCCCCAGCATAATTGTCGCTGGTGAGTTTTTGAGTCACCACTAACTTCACTTTTTAAAAAATGCTCCACTCCTGTGGGCAGGCACTGCAGGAGCCAATATATCTATGGAAGAACCAGCTGGACTCGATCTTTTCCTGAAACTCATCAAAAGCTTTGTGAGGTCAGTTACCACTGCAAAACTTCCTAAGCATTGATCGTCATGGAGGCAAGAAGAGTTCAGCTGTGTTTTTTAATCCCATAGGAGTCAGAGGCATTGGCACTTAGCAAGTTCTCTTTTAATTTGCTCGCTGAGAAAATTCAATTGAGACATCATTAAAAGAACAGAGACCAGCATGGCATTATTTTCTAGGTTTCTTTGAGCTGTAACTGCATTTCAAGGGGTGGTTGTGATGGTCAGAATTTTTTATATATACACACACACGTGTGTATGTGTGTGTGTGCTCATGCGTGTGTGTGTGAGGCTTTGAATAAGCCTCTGCAAAAGAGCTCATGCTTCCTTTTCAAGACAGATGCCAAGAAAAATTATATGTAAAAAATATCCACTATTGTGTGCACCTACTGACTCCTTCTCAGTTTCACATGCATAGATGACCAATTAATCAATGCCATAATTTCACACTCAGATATTGATTCAATTTGGAAACACCTGTGGCATATTAAAATAATAAATGAAGGATGCCAGTTGAAGAGCAAGGATTCCTGAAAAAAAATGGTTGAAAAACAGAGCAAAGATTGCAATGAACTTTAAAACCAGATAGATGAGAATAAATCAAAATTAAGGGTTTTGTTATGTTAAACACAAAAATAAACTCTGTCTCTTACCTACAAATAGGAATACAACTACTTTGTGGGTATTTCATAATTAAATATTCAGCTTATATCAAGAATTTGGCAACTTGGATGTACCCCCAGGGACTGAGCTCCTCCCTCATTACATGAACATGGTCAAGTGCAGTAGCTTTTGTAAACACCTGCTGAGCTGCAATCCCATCCCTGCTTTAGTCTAGATGTATGGCCTGGGGCAGGGTAATACACTTCTCCTAATCTTTGTTCATATCTAACAGTTACATGATAATGCTTCCTATGTAATAATGTTGTTGTAATAACTACATAGAGTATTACACAGAACATGCTTAACAGAGTTCCTCAGAGAGAATTGGCACTCTGTCAATATAGCTGATGTTATTAATTATCTGCTAAGCAGCAGCCATACCACTGTGGTGTCTGATCCCATTAGATTTTGGAAGCTAAACAGGCTTGGGCTTGGTTAGTACTTGGATGGGAGACCACCTGGGAACACCATGTGCTGTAGCCTTGGGAGATGGACCTGACAACCCACTCCCAAAGATCAATCTGCCATTGAAAACCCTATGAATAGCAGAGCAGCATGGACAATAATGTTTCTCCTGTTGTACACAGGGTGACTATGAATTGGATAATGACTCAAGGACACCTAACAACAAGCTAAAAACAGCCATTGTTTTCTTCTTTGCATCAAGGAATGGTTTTTAACAAGCTGATTACTTTCTCATTCTAATCATTTTTGTATTTTATGAGTAGGATGATACTAAAGAAATGCTAAAGTTTTCTTCATAAATTATATGTTGTTATTTGTCTACACATACACACAGTTATACACTACAATACAATGTTTCAGTGAGAGACCACATATGATGGAAGATGGTCTCATGATTATAATAAAGTTGAAGAACTTATGTTCCCTAGTGACCTCCTAGCATAATGAATTTACTTATGTATTTGTGGTGATGCTAGTATTTATAAACCACAGGACTAAAAATCATATAAAAATATACCGTGTGAAATTATGTATATATACATATATATACACACACACACATATATATATATATAGTATTTGATAATGATAATAATTATTTGTTTGTGAATCTACTGTACTGCAATTTTATCATTATTTTAAAATTCACCCCCTTCTACTTACTGAAAATTTTACTATAAAATAGTATGCCATGTTACACCTGCAGTAGCGTCATACAACAGTTTACAGGATCTCATGTTGGCTTCATTTCCTCTTGTCTTTGTTTCATGTCATTCAGTTTTCTTCATCAGAGCCCTAGGCTATATGTTATGTCACATAGGAATCATATGGCCTAGGTGTTTAGTAAGCTATAACATATAAGTCTGAGTAAGTATATTCTATGATGTTCTTATACAGACAAAATTACCTAAATGGATTTCTCATGCATGCTTTTTGTTAAGAAATGCTTAACTCTGTGTATGTGTGCATTGTTGTTGGCTGTTTTGAGTCAGGTCAGACTCATAGTGACCCTCCATACAACAGAACTAAATACTACCCAATTCTGTGCAAGGCACATGACCTTTTTGATGTTTAAGCCCACTGTTGCAGACACTGTCAATCCATCTAGCTGAGGCTTTCCTTTTTTATGTTGACCTGCTACTCTCCCAAACATGATATCCCTCTCCATGGATTGTTCCCTCCTGACTACATGTCCAAAATATGTAACACATATTCTAGCTATCATTGCTTTCAAGGAGCACCCTGTTTACTTTTCTTCTAGGGCAGATCTGTTGGTTCTTTTGGCAGTCCATGTTATATTCAATATTTTTCTCCAGCACCATAATTTTAAAGCATCACTTCTTCTCCTGTGTCCCTTATTCAATGTGCAAATTTAACAAGTATATGATGCAACTGATAATACCATGGACTGATTCAGTGGCACCTTTCTCTTCAATGTAATATCCTTATTCTTCAATACTTGAAAGAAGACTTTTGCCACCACATTTCCCAATACAATGCATCTTTTGATTTCTTGACTGCTGCTTCCATGGATGTTCACTGTAGAACCAAGTAAAGCAAAATTTTGGACCACCTCAATCCTTTCTCCATTTATCTTGAAGTTGCTTACTCTTCCAGTTGTAAGGATTTTTGTTTTCTTAATGTTAAGTCACAATCCATACTGAACCCTCTATTTTTTGATCTTCATCAGTAAATGTTTCAAATCCTCTTCATTTTCAGCAAGCAGAGTTCTATTATCCACAAAATACAGATTGTTGGTGAGTCTTCCACCAATCATGATGCCATATTTTTCTTCCTAAAGTCCAGCTTCTTGGGTTATTTGCTCAGCATAGAAATTGAAGAGGTATAGTGAAAGGATACAGCCCTCATGCATTATATAAAATTACAAAGTATCCCTTCTCTATCTAGGCTAATGAGATTATATCTAAATTATCTAAATTATACATCTAATTACTGTTGTAGTTTTATTCTTGTGGGACCATAAGATGAAGAATTAGCTTTTTTATTAGCAAATTTTAATGTACAACTTAATGTGTCTCATTATATTTCCATACATGCATTTCATTATACATTGCTCATTAACTTCCTCTTTACCCTTTCATGACCATTCTCCAACAACCCCTTCCTCCTCACAATAGTCTTCTTTCTACTTGCTTATCTTTTTTGTGTGTGAGTATATCTATCTATATATGTACCTTCCAATTTCGCCATAAGTGCAATGTTCATGATATTTTTTTCTCTTCTCCCATTACCCATTCTTCTCACCACCTCCCCATTGTCTTTAGTCCATTATCTTTTGATACTTATATCATGTTGTCTTTCATCATCTTTATGTTTAAATAATGAATATATATTGAAGTCTAACATCCACATGCCTGCAGCTGTAGCCCTGTGGCATCCGATCCCGTCAGATCTCGGAAACTAAGCAGGGTCGGGCCTGGTTAGTACCTGGATGGGAGACCGCCTGGAACACCAGGTGCTGCAGGCTTGGGAGAAGGACCTGGCAAACCCCTCCCAAAAACCAATCTATCATTGAAAACCCTATGAACAGCAGAGAAACACTGATAATAGTGTTTCCCCTGTTGTACAGAGGGTCGCTATGAGTCGGATACTGACTCGACGGCACCTAACAACAACAACAACAACAACAACATCCACATATGAGAGAAAAACATGATGTTTATCTTCTGGGTTCTGGCTCAAGTCACCTAAAATGGTGATTTCTAGTTCCATCCATTTTCCAGAAAATGCCATAATTTTGTCATTCTTTATGGCTGAATAAAACTCCATAGTGTATATATACCACAATTTCCATGTCCACTCATCTGTTGATGAACACTTATGTTGGTTCCATATCTTATGTATTGTGAATAATGCTGAAATAAATATGGATGACCAGATATCTCTGTGGAATATTGACTCATATTCTTTCAGATATGTACCTAGGAATGGAATAACTAGTCCATATGGTAGTTGTATTGTTAGTTTTTTGAGGTAACTCCATATTGATTTCCATAATGGCTGCACCAACCTTCATTCCCACCAGCAGTGTATAAAGGTTCCTTTTTCCCTGCATCCTCACCAGCATTTGTTGTTGCCTGTTTTATTGATGGTAGCAATTCTGACTGGAGTGGATGGTATCTCAGTATAGTTTTGATTTGAATTTCCCTGATGGCTAAGGATGTTGAACAGTTTTTCATGATTGTTGGCCATTTATAGTTCTTGTTTTGAGAAGTCTATGTTCAGTGTTTTTGTCCACTGTTACTTTGTCCACTGATACTTTGCTCTTTTGGTGAATTATAAAATAGTATCTCTGTACTGTAACTTTGTCAACTCTATCTGTTGTCTTTATTCTCTCTCTATTCTTTTTGAATTAATCACATTTTAAAATCATGAGTCAGGCATGTTTTCACCAATTTTTTCCCCTCACTACCAAACAAAGTTGGGTTTTCTGTTTTCACCAAGTCCAAAGTATCCCAAACAAATCTCTTTTGTGCAACATCATATTGGCTTTGTGGTTTATTTCTGTTTTGAAAGAATTGCAAATTTTTAGAAAAGTTGTAAGGATAATTTAGAGAACTGACCATAGGCCCTTTAACCAGATTCACGAACTTTACTTATTTACTATATTTGTTTCATTATCTTCTGTGTACCTTTCTATGCTGAAAATCAGGGCACAGCTGGAGTTCCACTAATGTATATCAGTGGGATTAGATGTTTATTTCTCTGATGACAGACCATCAGTTGTCATGATGATCTGATGTGGTTCTTTAGGTCAAACTTTGCCTCCAACTATCATGTCAATTTATTTCCTCTATGGAGTGGAGAGTAGTGATTGTCCACCAGGATTCCTCATGTGGGTTGATTGCTCTCTGTTTTCTCTTATAGAATTTTATTATAGTTCGATTGATAGAAAGATGACATTTGTATAAAACTATATTAACAAAGCAACTCATACAAAATTTCTTTGCATTATTTAAGGGAGTCCCCATAGCTAATAAAGGTCTTGACAAGAGAAAATTCAAAAAGCTATCCTTCTGTTCCTTTTACTGCTCTGAAAAAAATATATGTATATGTATATATACATACATATATGACTACATATACATGTTTCCATATAATTGACTACAGGCCTCTTACATTTAAACTCATAAGAGATTTACAGACCAGTATGTTCAGCTATAACTTCTTCATATGTACTGCCTTCATATGTCTCTCTTTCTTATGATTCCATGTCATGTTAATAATAGACATATAAGACAGATCATACCACATCCTGATAATACAACAAAACACTTTCTTTTCTATTAGATGGTAAGTTTGTTCATCTTTGTGAGATTGTATTTGCCAATATAATAGCCACTAGCCATATTAGCTATTTAAATATGAATTTTGACATTTTTAATTAGTAATTTTAATGTACAACATAATAGGTCTCATTATGGCATTTCCATGGATGCATTCTTTGTACATTGCTCATGTTAAGTTCCCCCTTGCCCTTTCATGATCCTCCTCCCCCAAAATTAAATAAAATTTCATTAGTCACTCTAGCTACATTCCCCATGCTCAACAGTTACATGTGGCTAATGGCTACCGTATTTGGTAGAATTGATACAGAACAATTCTCTCACTAAAGAAATTTTAGTTGAATAATTCTAAGCTAGACCCTTGCTACTCAAAGGGCTGTCTACTGAACAACAGCATCTCTACCTCCTGGAAATGCAGCATTTTGAGGAGCAAGTCAAACCTGTCTTTTCCAATATGTCACACACTGAAGTGTGCAAAGCTTGTCTACATTTTAATCTGAATATCCAATTTGCACTGAATGGTTCAATGAATGAAACCATCCTTATCCAGTTTACATATGAGAAACAAGAATTCTTTAAAATTATGTGTCTCAATTTTGTGTTACAGTCATCAATTTATGCTTGCCATCCTTATTTCTCTGTCAAAATAGCTATTTTTTAAGGAGAATAAATGAATGAATGGGCTATGTAAAATATATAGTTGATATATGGTTGAATGAAGTAGTTTACATTTTTCAACCACTGTTTCAAGCTACCCTATTTATCAAAATATATTAACATGTCTCCATAATCGCTACTTTCCATTTCTTAGCTTTTGGTTCCAAGAGTGACAGTCATGATGGAGTTTCTAGATGCCTCAAGAGAAAACACTGCATGATTTATCCAGAAATATTTGTGGAAATTTAATCATGGAGAATATAAGTTTGATTGAATGGAGAAAGGCAGAATATATCATATTCTACTTCTTCTGGGATTTTGAGGGAAAAATACATGTCAGGGAAATTTTCACCATGATAATATTATAGAGATTAATCTTTAATGCTTTCCTGCACAATAGTTTGCTAATTTGAAGGACTTCTCTTGAAATAGGAATTGTTAGAGGGAAAATCACTGATACTTATCTGTGTTGTTGTTATCACTTTTAGCTACATTTAAAGTTTTTAATTTTTTCTAGCCATGGTGGTACATGCCTGCAATCCCAGGGACTCTGGTGGCACAGGCAGGAAGATCACAATTTGAGGCCAGAAATTGCCTGAAAAACTTAGCAAGACTTTGTCGCAAAATAAAAACTAAAAAATGGACTGAGGGTGCAGCTCAGTAGTAAAGTGCTTGCAAAGCATGCATGAGACTCTGGGTTCAACCCTCTAGTGCCACATTGTATATGTGTGTGTGTGTGTGTGTGTGTGTGTGTGTGTGTGTTTACACATGTATACACGTATATAGAGGGGAGAGGGAAAGAGAGAAAGAGAGAGAGAGCATGAGAGAGAGAGGGAGGGATTTCCTGTTACTTAATCCATCTCCTTTAATGGTCAAAGATGAACATATTTAATTTATCTATGTCATCATTGCAGTTGTGTGAGGATAGTGCATTTTCTTTATTCCACATAAATCTCTACAAATGCTGGTGGTATTGAATGTGTGTATATATGTGTTTGTGCAGGATATATGTGTGACTTCTGTCCTGCTCTAAGAAAACTTTCCTCTATATGTTATCCTTTTCTCAGAATAAGATAGATAATTGTGAAGCTACTTATGGTGGTAAGACTATAGATTAGGAAGTCACAAACAATAATCCTTTTCTGCAGGAAGCAATGAAGGAACACAGATTCTTGTCAGAAATGCAGTTTATTAAATCACAGATATTTCACAAGATTTGAGATTTGGCTCTGTGACTAACTAGATATGTGACCTTAGGTATGCATGTTATTTAACTTCTTTCAGCCTCTGTTTCCTTTAATATAAAATAAAGAAAATTGTGCTTTTCTCATAGAAATATTGTAAGAGTTAAATATTTTCTGTAAAATAGTTAGTGTTCAGTAGGTATGTGGTACCATTTTCATTACTTCAATGATGCTCATTTCACATGGAGCCCACATGCTAATAGGGTTTAGTGTAGGAATTTTATAAATTTGAAGAGGTTGTGTAACTCATCACCTTTTGAATATTTCAAAAGAAGCTGTAACGCAATACTAACCACTTGTTCTAAGAAAAGGACTCCATATGCCTCACAATAGTTTGATAGTTGAGAATCTATCATAAACTATCTCAATATACAAAAGATTAGATTTTCAATCTGTCTCCTGTATATTGGCCATAATACATAACTCTCCTTATGAAATGAAGTCTCAGTTTTGATGTATCCTGACCCATTTCTTTATGCCTAGATATTTTTTTGTCTTCATTTAGGTTATTATCTAAATCCTGAGCTCTTGTTTTTATACTCCCAAAATGGCTGCAAATGTGGAACCCACACTCTGCTAGGGGCTTTCACATTCTGTTCTGCTCCAGAATGCCAAATTAATATGACTGACTCTGAAACTAGCTAACCTGAATCCATCCTAAACACTTTATTACCTGCTCTGTATGTTGCCTTCTTTCTCTCTGCAGTGAGAAGAGACAATAAATATCCCTTTGACAGGAACACACTCTTCCCACCCAGGAGAGCATTTCTCCTGCACATATGGCCAAGTCATGGAGTTTCTTGTGTGGTTACATTAAAAGTCCCTTTGCTAAAAGAACCTGGTACCCTTCCCATTCAATTAGGGTTTCAGATTGTTCCAATTATAATGAAACATCAAAAAAAATGCATCATAGTATTGTCTGAGGATTAAAGGAATGGCTTTGTGAGCTGAACTTGTGTCTACAAAGGCTATAGGACAGCTACTTCATTTCAAACATATGGGACTGTCCTTTGTGATCTATATATTCAAATGTCACCTACTCCAGATCTGGAATTTTGAAGAAACTGGTGCCTTATGGAAACAGGAAAATTCCCAGTCCCTAAGAAGTTATGTGACAGTCTTCAGTGATTCCCTTGTACTGAGAAGATGTTATGTTTCTCCGAAGAAAAGGAAGAGATGAATATAAAACATTACTAGGATCATTATATCATGGAATACAAATATTCTACCCCCACTCTCTTAAAGACATGATGATTGTTGTTGTTAGGTGCTGTCAAGTTGTCTAGGACTCATAGCTACTCTCATGGAGTTTTCAGTGGCTGACTGTTTCGGGATTGCCTCCAATTCTTCTCCCATTTTTGTGGTACTGGGAATTGAACCCAAGATCTCAGAGACTGCAGAGTGGTGCTCTACCAGCTGAGCTAAATCCCAACCCAAGACATGATAGTAAGAAAGGAAAAATAAAATTTCCACTGAGTGTGAGGTAGGAAAAATTTTGTAGGTGAAATGTATAAAGTGGCCAATCATTTTCTCCCATTGTGTGTTTTATTTCACCCATGATTGGTTATGGTTTGCTGGATTATATCATATTAAATGCTTGTAAAAGTAGGCTCAGTCTTCCTTAACCTCCTTTTGCTTTGGTAATACTTGAAATCTGACTTCTAAAATATAAAAACCTGCAGAATGTTTGTGCATATAATTACTTAGAAGTGTCCTACACTACACAAGAAAGAGTAGTAATAGGAGTCTTAAACCAACTTATTCTGATATAGGCTAGCTATAATTTGAACCAAAACAATTAGGTTTTCTAATATTCTGCATTTTTGATGTTAGGTGTTCTAATTCATTTATTCATATATTCATCGAATCACTTATTGACTGTATTGACTATTATAAAATGATATATTGAGAAGCTTCTATGGGAAGGGTATTATAATACACACTGGAATTCAAGTGAGTTAGACAGAAATGACATTCCAGAAGAAATTTATAGTATTATATAAAAATCTGATGAAGCCCCATTTATGAGGGATGAATACTGAGTTCTTTTTGAACTTATGGCAAAGGAAAAACATCTAGCATATCTAGTATGACAATTCAGAAAACATATCCATGATAAAGTTATTAAACTGAGAACTAGAATGACAGTGGTTAGCCAAGTCGAGGATTAAGGAACAAGTGCATCAGAAAATGTATAGATTATTCTAAGAAGAACTACCTTAGTCAAGGATCAATGTTGTGTTAAGTACAGTAGATTCATGGAAGTGAAAATGTCAACAATCATTGAAATCAAGGAAGGTGAAAAAGAGGGAAATTTAAGTTATTGCAGAATTTATCAGCTTTAGCACCATTGATATTTGGGACCAGGTAATCCTTTGGCATGTTATATAGGGGGCTGTCTCACAAACTGTGGGATGTTTGGCATATTGTTGGCCTGTACATACTACAAAAAAGTAGCATATGCTTGACCGTCTTCAAGTATCATTCAGTATTCCTTGGGGTGCAACATCTCCAATTAATTAAGAGCCAAAGAGTTGAATCAAGGATGAATCAAAGGCAGATGCTCATTAGGTGCAGGTCAAAGCCTTGCTAAGAATGTAAACATTCAGTTTTTTGGTAAAAGGAATTCATGGAACTTTTTAGTTAGAGGGAGATATGATGAGATTAGCATTGGAAAAAATAACTCTAATTACAAATGTGAGCCTATGGATTCTAGAAAGATAGGATTGAAAAGATCAATGGAGAAACTAATGCAATAATGAATAGAAGAAGTAATGACAGCTTGGACTAGGGATATGAGAGGGAATTAGAGAGATTTGTGGGCTCTTTTAGGTATGAGAAAGACAGAGTTAGTGGTGCATACATTTTGGAAATAAGGATAGGAAGGAATTATGTGGCCACTCTCATATTTTATTGTCACATTTCAGCATTTGTTTAGTATTTCTGCACTTTCAGAAGGCCTTTCAGAAGGAAAGTCAAATCCAATAGTAGATGTTTGGCATCAAAAGTAGTTTCAAGCTGGGCATGGTGGCACATGCCTATAATACCAGAGACTTGGGAGTCAGACTGAAGAGGATTCTGAATTTGAGGCCAGAGGCAGTCTGCATAACTTAGAGAGACCCTGTCTCAAAACAACAACAACGACAAAAAATACGGGGCTGGGGGTGTAGTTCAGTGGTGGAGCACTTGCAAAGCATATATGAGACCCTGAGCTCTACTCCCCAGTACTAAAAAACAGTTGTATATGAAAATCCCACTGACTTACATTTTAGGAATCAAGTCCATCCTATTTATCCAATGCCCTAGCATATATATGTATTGGTATGGTGTCCCTCACGTTTATTCAATGCTTCCTTTTAAAATCCATCTTTTTATTTTCTATTCTGTCCTATCCTTTAATTCCATAATTGAAGAAATAAAAAACACTATAATAATTCCCTGCTACCCCACAGAAAATTACATTTTATTAAATGTTGAACTCCCTACTAATTAAATTTTTAAAAAGCACTTTGGGCATCACTAGTTTGATTACTGCCTTTCTCCACATTCTGAAGCCTTTCTCTACTTCAATTATTTTTATTCTACACTCTTTTTGAAAGCTAGCAGCATCATGCTGGTTAAGGACATCTTGTGACTGGTGTGCACAACATGAATGCCTTTTGCTGACCTGTCAAATAACTGAAAATGCCCTAAAGCCAGGGTCTTGTTAACTGCAGAACCCTTGTTTGTGATTATGCAGGGACCTTAGTGCTATTATCTGAGTGATTAGAATGGGAAATATGTCCAGAAAAAGTTTTTACAATAGGCAATGTGAAATCAGGAGAGTCAAATGTGTAATATTGATGAGTCAAGTCTGCTCACCTCCTGGAATTAAACACCTTTCCCCAACTCGTCTGCCCTATAGCACTGTGGAAAAAGTTGCGCACATGGAGATAACAACTTTCTCATTGAACAAGTACATGTGGGATTTCAGGTGATAAAAGGTCTGTGAGAAAATATAATTCAAGCATGTAATTGGCTATATGACTGAGATCTTCTATCTGGGTGAATGAACAGGAATTGTTTTTTACTGTCATCACTCAAGTTTTACAGTCCCCAGAATACTAGGTTCTCTTTGCAACGAAGAGTATCCTGGATGAGGCACTTCCAGAATAGGCAAGTAGAAGTAGCAATAGTGGAACTACTGTGTACCATATTGAATTTGCTTATATTGAAGCACCATGTTAAATTTGCTTATATTGAAGCATTAAATTAGCAAATATTGAAGCATCAAGTCATTCTCTGAGATTTTAAGGATGATACAATATTGAGGAGCAACATAATTCTGGGGTGCCAAAACTATGTGTACATAAAAATGTGTAAAATGTTAAGAGATGTTATCTATTACTTTTCAAAGTTAAATTGAATTGCATTATGATAGTAATATGTAGTATGACATTTGCTCAAAAGATGGCATAAATCAAATGAATGCTAATGCCACCATATAACAGGCAGAGCAGTCAAAGAAAATAGTGGAAATATGGTTGGCATTCAAGGAGACCAAGGTCAGTTTGACATGGTATTTGTAATTTGATAACTCTGTGGCAGTAAAACGAAAATGGAGGCATGAGTATGCAACAGAACCTCCAACACACTTAACATTTGTATGCATTCATTATAAGTTTCAGATGCATGGTACTGAGTGTGATGTGCACAAAGGAAGATATGGGAAGGCTTGCATAGCAACAAGTCCTGCTTCTTCTGCTATGGTATCCACTTTGCACAGCTCTTGTAATTGCTAAAGTAAAACATGACTTGTATTCATCTTTTGGTATGGGTTTCTATTTAGTGTTGCAATTTTAATTCATTTCTTTCTTTTCTTAAAATGTGCATACTTTTTTTGGCATCCTCTGTATACATATAGCCACTTGAATCTCCCTGGATTCAGATCTCAACTATGTAACTATGTCTATTTCCTCATCTAGAAAATGGAGATGATTATGACAACAATCTAACTCCATAGAGCTGTGAAGATTACTTGAGCTTGTAATCCCAATGACTCAGGAGGCCAAGGCAGGAGGATTGTGAGTTCAAGGCCAGAGGCAGCCTGTATAATTTAGCAAGACCCTGCCTCAAAATAAAAAGTAAAAATGAGCCTTGAGTTGCAGCTCAGTGGTGGTGTGAAGTGCTTGCCTCGCATGTGCAAGGTCCTTGGTTCAATATCAGTATGAAAAAATGTTAATTGAGTTCATTTATATGAACACCAAAAATACTTTGGTGGACTTCACTATTTGTTGTCAGTGGCTAGAGGCAAAGTACACCCCTGGCAGTAACATAAGGCAATGGCAGAATGATGTATTTAGCAAACAAGTAGTAGGAAAGTAAGGTTGCTTAACTGCTTCATGAAAGTAATGGTGAAGTAGTATTTCACAGTCTGAAGAGAAATTTACCATGTGGACAATGGTGAGGTAGAGCATCCCAGGCACAAGGAATGTCATGTACAAGGTGTAAGAGGTCACCTATAGTGTATTTGGTGAACTACAAAAAATTGTCATAGTCCTGTGGCATCAGATCCCTTCAGATCTTGGAAGCTAAGCAGGGTCGGGCCTGGTATGTGTTTGGATGGAGACCGCCTGGGAACACCAGGTGCTGTAGACTTGGGAGACAGACATATCATCCCACTACCCAAAATCAATCCGCCATTGAATACCCTGTGAACAGCAGAGAAGCACTGACAGTAGTGTTTCCCCTGTTGCATATAGGGTCACTATGCGTTGGATACTGACTCCAGGGCACCTAACAACAACAACAACAACAACAACAAATTAGAATGGGAAGTTTAAAAATATAGGTAAAGAAGTAATGAGACATAAGGCATAGTTTATATAATCAAGTCATGCTTATTATACTGAAATCTTGAGCTGTTATGTACAAGGATAAACATTCAGTTTGCAATTGTTCTAACCTAAGAATTATATTGTGATTTTTATCATTGTTTTGTTTATTAATTCAACATTCAAGCTGAGCAGATGTTGAAGCATTTGGCACCATTTTAATGGTATGTCATCCTCAGTTAGATACCGAATGGTAAGATTTATCAGCCAGTGAAACATGATACCATGCCAGAGATAGAAATGCATTGAACTCTGAGCCAGGAGACCAAGTCAATCTTCATCTGGCAAAGACTAAAAACTCAAGAACTGTAGTAATTACTTACACCGAAAGATCCTTCTGAAAGGCTAGAAGTCTTGTCAAATGTTAACAATTGATTGAATATTGCCTAAAATTAAGTTTTTCAAAAAAAAAAAAAAGCTCCCATATTAACCGGCAATGCTTCTAACATTTGGGGGAAGAGCAAAATGTGGACATTACACTGTTTATATATATATATATATATATATATATATAGTGCTTTTGTACCATTTAGGGCAGCTCAGCAATATGGCAAAGACTTTTTTCCAGATGTGCAAGTGTCAAATTTGCTGCTGTGGCTCACTTTCATCTGGTCTGATGGAGCCCTAGAAGTTCTATAGCAGTAACTCACACACAACCAAGGAGGCAGAAGAAAGGATTCCCAGGATCCCTATTCTATTCCATACTCTACTAGGGGTTCTTTTACCTCTTAGATAAAAAATGCTACCAAGATAGGTGCTTTAAAAATCAAAACTTGATTAATTTTCAGAGTCTCTTCTAAACTTAAAACGATTTTTATTCTAATTTTCATCTTGGCACATTAACTAATTAATTCCTCCAACAATAGCCATGATCATGAATTCTGATATTTTTTAGTATAAGTATTCATACTTTTCTTTTAAAATGATGAATAAATCATGGCCTCGGCAACTTCACCTTTACTTTGGCATATTGTATTTTCACACATCTTCCTTTGCCAACCTGAGTAGATTTGTGTTCTGTGTACATACTTCCTATTCTATACTCAGGCCTTTCAGTGGGCACCTAGAGTCACCTTTGCCAATCTACAATAAATTTTGAGACGTTTTCACAGAAAATTGTCAGATCTCTAGAACAGGCACTGTTACTTTTTCTGTCAGTTATTAATGCTCCATTTTGCATTTTTTAAAAAAAGTTTCATTTTATTCCTGCACTTACATAGCAATCTATTTTCTCCTGATGAATTATGTCAGTAGCTAAAGTGGTCACATGTCAGCTTTTCTTGTTCAATATATAAGCATAAATCCTGATGGAAGCATATGATAACTCATATCCATTAGTCTGAGATTAGCTGGAAGGCCCTGTTGATTTTGAAGGGCCTCATTCACATAACCAAAGTCAATTAACTATAAGACTGCTTCATCTGGAAGAACTAAAAATTTGATTTTTTTTTTTTTTTTTTTTTTTTTTTTTTTTTTTTTTTTTTTTTTTTTTTTTTTTTTGCTTTTCCTGGCTCTTATCCTCCAGCAAGTTAGCACAAGCATGTTCCCATGGCATCAGAGACCCAGGGAATGCTTGAAGCCCAGGCTTGAAACTGGAAGACACTTCCACCTCATTCTATTGGTCAAAGCAAGTGTCATGACCAAGTCCAATCAGAATATGAGTAATACACCCCACAAACAGTAAGGGAGTTTTGGAAAAGTGGGGGAGTTGTAAAGAAACAAATTTCTTACTGCTCTCTACCCAGACACTTTCATGGAACATTAAGAGATATTTGGAGTTACTCTCACGACCAGCTGAAATATGTGAAAATGTGTGTCTGTGGGGAAGTAACAGGAAGAAGAGAGAAAATCTTATGTCTTCCATGTAGTTTTGATATAAGATATAGAGTTCAAATTTTCTGTTTGTTTCATTTAATCTTTGCACTTACAATAATATATTACCAGATATGGATGCAGTGATAACAAATAACATAATATCCCATATCTACATATGTAATGATTAAGAGAAAAATGGACAAATTTCAGTTCTCCTATGCTGTAGCACTTTCCTGGTTGAAGTTCCTGGGTATATGTCATGCTAAATTAAACCTGTGAATTTCTCTCTCCTATGTGGTCACATTTGGAGAACTGATATGAGGCTGTGTTGTTTTCATAACACTGTTGGAAATCACACTATAAGTGTTTTAATATTTAGGCTTTCTCTCTGATTTTCAGGTGCTTAAGATGCCTTGAATTTGGAAAACTTCATTCTGTAACATATCACAGTTGCTATGCACACACACATAAATGATATATACACATAGACATATTTGTATACATATGTGTCCATGCACACATGTGTATGAATTATATATGTGTACATATATAAATATGTGACATTTATAAAACATTAACAAGACAGTTTCTTGTTGAGCTCCTAAAGACAAAGGTGATTGGGTCAGATTATTGCTCTTGTTAAGTGCTGTCCAGATGGTATCCGACTCACAGTGACCCTACATATAAAAGGTAAAACACTATTGTCAGTGCTCCTCTGCTATTCATAGGGTTTTCAATGGCAGATTGATTTTTCAGAGTGGTTTGCTGGGCCCTTCTCCCATGGGTCAGATTAGGACCTCCAAAATTATTGACCTCATGGATGAATTCACCCTTAAGTTTATTAATTCATATTTTTTGAGAAATTTATTGTTTAATCTTGAAGGTAGATGCCTTTTAGATCAATAAACACTTATTTCATAAGTTACTTAGCTGCTCTGACTCTATTTTTCAATCTATGAAAGAAAGAAGTAAAAATTTTGCGTATTAGCCCTGTTATATACATAGAGTACTTAGTATATGGTTGGCACAAGGTTAAGTTCAAAAAACAAACAAAAAAAATTCAACAAACAGTAGGAGAAGCAGAAATAAGACTGATCACAGAGGTGTCATCAAAACACAGTCCAAAACCCACATTGTGTTGCTTTTAGAGTGCTAGAAAGAATGAACCAGAAGTGTGGATGCAGAGGGCATGTGGGGACTTCTGTCCATGGACATAAGTAGAAGTGAGCTTGTGGAAGGCATACAGGATGGGCTAGAGGTGCACACATAGAGGACAAATACTGAAATCTGAGGGAAAGTATTGGGGCAGGCACTTGCCTGATAGATTAAGCAAAGATCTAGACATTAAGCAAAATAGATGAGCATCTAGAGTTACCAGAAGTACCAGGACAGTGAGAATATGAATGATTCATGCAGTCACAAGTGAAAATCTGAACACAAATGAAAAACAGTATCAGGTAAAGGACAGTACCTGGAATCTAGCTGCACTGGGCACAGTGGTAGTGGCTACTTAAATTCACATACAAATCAATGAATTAATTGTTCTCACAGTAATTATACTTATTACCCTGGGCTAAAATTACCTTTTACTTTAGAGATTTTATACAGTGATGAGAATAAAAGAATAACAAAATAATAACAAATCATAATCTCCCAAGTGCTGTTTAGAGATTTATTTCCTATTACCACAGCATCATCATTTCACAAATGGAGGACATGAGTCTAAAAAATTAAATTTACCTGTATAAGTTTCCACTGCTGAGTAAGTAGAAAACAAGGGATTCTAATAATCCTGAGTTCATGTCCCTCATTCTTTTGCTCTTTTGCATTGAAAAATTACTAGGGTTAGGATAGGGGCATAATGCAAAAGAGGAGCGACTCTTATTTTAGTTCAGAGACACCGTTATGGCAAGACAGGCTGGAAAAATCATGGGCAACTATAAGATAGGAGAAAATTTGTGAAAAGCATACAGAAGAACAGGTGAAAGGTTGAGAGAGTTAACATAATTTATATAAGGTCCAGACCAAAAACAAATACTTACTAAACTTCCTTAATGTTGAACTCAAAGTGGGTGGATAAAAGTCCTCATGGTCTTCTTTAGTGTAAGTAGAAAGTCACAGACCTCCTGTAGTGTGACATTACTTTGGCAAGCAAGAGTGCAATGTCTTTTCAACCAAACAGAAATTTAATAAATAAATTGTTATTGTTTGGTGCCAGCAAGTCAGGTCCGACTTATAATGACCCTATGTGCAACAGGGGAGAAGGACTCGGCAACCCACTCCCAAAAATCAATCCACCATTGAAAATCCTATGAACAGCAGAGAAGCACTGACAATAGTATTTTGCCTGTAGTATGTAGGGTCACTATGAGTCGGATACCAATTTGATGGCACCTAACAACAACAACAACAACATGTGCAACAGAATGAAACACTACTCAACACTGTGCCATGCCCAGCACTATTGTCAGTGCTTCTCTATTATTAATAGGGTTTTCAATGGTTGATTGTTTCAGAAGTGAGCTGCCAGGTCCTTCTCCCAAGCCTACAGTACCTAGCGTTCCCAGGCAGTCACCTATCCAGGTACTAACCAGGCCCTGCCCTTGCTTAGCTTCTGAGATCTGACAAGATCAGACACCAGGGTGGTACAGCTTTAGGCACCAAACCAATAGTAAACAAAAATGAAAGACACCGGTCCCCTTGTGTCTTTGGATAAGAGTCAATGCTTAGCCATTAGAATTTGATATTCTGGTACTTTGTTGGAATTTTGTTGTAATTATCCTTGGATACTACCTGGAGGAAAAAAATCATAATCAGAAGAACTTTCTTAACCTAATCTTTTTCTAGAAGAAATACTCATGTTACTGAGGACACTAGAGTTTGCAGCAGGTTTGAAATAGGTTTGTAGGCATCACAAAAAGAGCCTTTATATGGAATGTCTTTGCCGAAATTTCTTTCATGACCAGTTAAGAAAGCAGTATAAAAGTAAGCAATGTGAGTTAGGGTGTTAACTGTTCCATTGCCTTATCTAAAGATGAAGAAGCAGTACAGATGTAGTTCAAGGACATACCTATTCCAGGCTAGGGAGGTTAATGCAGAGAAAGATCAGAAGGAAACTGTGACTGTTACTGTCCTATAAACCAATATTGCAATCATTTTTTGTTGTTGTTTTTAGGTTCCATTGAGTCAGGTCCATCTCATAGTGACCCTATATACAACAGAAGGAAACACTGCCTGATGTTGTGCTATGCCCTGCACTATGTCAGTGCTTCTCTGCTATTTAGGTTTTCTGATGGCTGCTTGGGGATTATTTCAGGAGAAGGCTGCCAGGTTCTTCTCCCATTTTTGTGGTGTGGGGGATCAATCCTAGGAACTATGGATGAAGTCTTCTGTCTTACAGGAGCCATGACCCCTAGTTAACTCAGCTTTTTTGCTAATACCCCCTCTATGCCACAAGAATAACAGAATCCCATGTGAATTTTTGCCAATTTAGGATACTCTCTTGGTGAACTCATTCACTTTCTTTAATGGCAGTTTGCAACTTAAAGGATTTTCTAATTCTCATTTTTAAATATGAAAAGGTATAAATGTTTAAATAAAGTATATACAAGGTTCTTAAATAAAAGGATAAACAATCAAACATTTCAAGAGTTACTTATATGTTTGTATGGTTCTCTCTGAAAGATGCCCTAATCTTTTCCTGTATTTCCTGAGATGAAAGATGTGTTTGAGGTATTTTATTTTATTGAACTTCAGGTGATTTTGAGGAAGGTAAGCTTTACTCTTTTACACTATGCCTCTGTATTACATGATAAATTTCTGGTTATATATTAGTAACACATCCAAAAATATATAATTACTTACAATTTAAAAGGACTATTTATCATTTTGTATCAACTCTGTTACTCCTTGAGCTATATTGTGAAGTACTCAGGAAAAATTATTGCACTTTAAAGCTGTTCCCTTCTACTTTCTCTGTCATTTGAAAGTGGCTCTATTTCTGTGGGTCTCAGTAGAATATGCACACAGGTTTCTGAAACAATTTGTTTTCATGGAGTTTCATAGAGTGTGCTACACTTGAAAGATTAACCTACCTTTATGTCTAAAGGTTATAGTCAATTATCTCAGGTTCCTGAAATCTTAACATTTTGTATTTTATAATACACTCCTTGTCACATGACTAAATATATGTCATCCTGTGTATCCTCAAATAAGTCCATAAAGTTGTCACTCAGAATTGTCTTAATAAGTTTAATTTGCTAGCCGGGTGTGGTGGCGCATGCCTGTAATCCCAGTGGCTGGGGAGGCGGAGGCAGGAGGCTAGCAAGTTCGAAACCAGAGGCAGTCTGCGTAACTTAGGGAGACCCTGCCTCAAAAAGTAAAAAAATGGGCTGAGGATGCAGCTCAGTGGTCCAGCACTTGCAAAGCATGCAGGTGCGAGGTCCTGGGTTCAACCCCCAGTACCTCAAAAAACCAAACCAAAACAAAACAAAACAATAAATTTAATTTGCTATTCAATTTTTCAAATGAGGTATTCTTCTGGCTTCGTGGCTGTTTACCTCAAGTAATATGCTGGCACAACTTTGAAACTATTCCTTCTTTCCATCTCAGAAATGGTTGAGTTAATTAATTTCAGAAAAGATTAATCTGCTCTAAGATTTAGAACCACATTTTAAAATTCAGCCAGAGGAGTTGTTTCTTCTCAGATTATATGAAAGAATACATAGATCTTTCTATTTGTTAAGGATAAGAACAACATTTTATATATTTGCATATATATTTTAAGCAGCATTGAAATCCTTCACTTATCTATCCTGGCTGACATGTCTTCCATGCTTTAACAGGGATTTACTTACAAAGTCTTTTGGCCAAGACCACACAGAAAAGTAATTTTATTGACTTTCCTGTGTTTGGATTTCCTGTTCTACTAAAGGCATTTGTTTATTACAATATATTCTTATTATGGGTACACTAAATCCTAGACTGACAAACTTCCTCAGTAGAATCACATATTAGTTTCCTATTCCTGCTGAAACTCAAAAAAAAAAAAAAAACCACCAATTTATAATCTTACTCGTAGGACTCAGAAACCTAAAATCAGTTTCATTAGGCTAAAGTCAAGGTGTCAATGGGTACGCTTTTACTTTTAGAGGCTCTATGGGAGAATACATTTTCTAGTTCCTGGAGGATTCTGGCATTCTCAGCTAATGAACCTTTCTCCATCTTCAAAGCTCACAGTGAGTTCTTTTTAGTCCTCTCTAACTTCTGCTTCCATTTTCTCTGAGTCTAATCATCAAATATTCACTCTTACTAGCCTCATCAGTTGAGGTTTAGTTCAGTTGATAGAGTACTGCTCTGAGCTCTCTGAGGCCCTGGGTTTGAATTCACAAAAACAGGAGAAGGACCTGGCAGCCCATGGCCAAAACAATTCTGAAAAATTCAGCCACTGCAAACCCTGTGAATAGCAGAGAAGCACTAACATAGTGCTGAGCATGCACAGTGTCGGAAAGTGTTTCCTTCTATTGTATATAGCGTCACTATGAGTTGGACCCAACTTGATGGCACCCAACAACAACAACAACAACAACTATCTTTATTTTATATATGTAATATGCCATCTTGTACATGGACTTTAAACATAGAAAGCAACACATTTGTGGGACTGTAAGGACTGGGACATATACATCTTTAAGGGGCCTTTATCCTGATAAATCAGATAGTGAATATTTTGTTGTTGTTAGGTGCTGTCGAGTTGGGTCCAACTCATAGTGACCATACGTACATCAGAATGAAATATTCCCTAATTCTGTGCCAGGTACATGATCTTTTTATGTACAAGCCTGCTGTTGCAGACACTGTGCCAATTCATTTAGTTAAGGGTCTTACATTTTTTTGTTGACCTGCCACTCTCTTAAACATGATGTCTTTCTCCAGGTATTGGTCCCTCCTGAAAACATGTCTAAATTACATAAGGTACAGTCTACCCATCCTTGCTTCCAAAGAGCACTCTGCTTGCACTTCTTTTAGGATAGATCTGTTGGTTTTTTGGCAGTTCATGTACAAGACAATAGTCAATATTCATCTGCAGCACCATAATTCCAAAGCATCAATTCTTCTCCTGTCTTCTTTGTCCAATGTCCAGCTTTCACAACTATATGATGTGACTGTAAATACTATGGCATGAGTCAGGTGCACCCTTGTCTTCAATGTGACATCTTTAATTTTCAACACTTTAAAGAGGTCATTGCACCAGCTTTTCCCAGTGCAAGGTGTCTTTTGATTTCTTGACTGATGCTTCCATGGTTCTTGATTATAGAAACAAGTAAAGCAAAATCTTGGACCACCTCAATCTTTTCTCCATTTATCATGAAGCTGCTTACTGACCCAGTTGTAAGTGTTTTTGTTTTACTGATGTTGAGGTACAAGCCATTGTGAAGGCTGTGTTCTTTTATCTTTATCAGTATTGAATATTTTAGGCCTCAAAAACTGGACAGTTTCCAAGACAATTACTAAACTTAGTAATAGATAATCCATAGATAATGAATGTGGCTATTTCCTAATAAAAATGCATTATAAAAAATGTAACCATCAAAATGTGGCCGATGGGCTGTGCTTTGACAACCTCCACCCTAGATGCATAGCAACTGGTATAGATGTCCCTAAAATATAATTCTTAAATTAATTTGGGGAAGGACATGGGAATCCACCCATTAAGCAAGTAGGAAGCAATCTACAATCAGCCATTGAAAATCCTATGAATAGCAGAGAAGCACTGACATAGTCCTGGGCATGGCACAGTGTTGGGGATTTTTTTGGTCTGTTGTATGCAGGGTCACTCTGAGTTGGACCCAAGCCAATCATACCTAACAACAACAAAATTAATTACATTGCTTCTAAATCCTGACCTCAGACCTCAATATGAGATTAACCATTAGGCTGAGAATTATTTTCTTTAGCCATATACCAGGCATAGACATATTCATGCACATGAAACCCTGAGAATCACCACTAACTTCCTCTTTACTCCCCATATAATTCTGAGTTATTTTGAAAATCTTAATGATGATATTGCTATAAGAAAAATTATATATTTTTTAAATATTATGAAAGTAATTAGGAAGAAAGTATAGAATTGCAATTGTCAAGTTTGCTATTATTTTATCCCCAAACCTAAAAGTGTTTGAAACACAAAGCATAAACACCAAGTGAGAACTGTTTGCAGCCCTTCTTGTTCCTCAAAACAAAATAGAGCCTCCGTATTTCAGGCAAAGTCGAACAAGGCTGTTACCTGTGCTAATCATCTTTTGATCCCTGTGATGTGAATAGATTCATGATCTGACATTTGCTATTCTAGTCACAATAGCTCTTGTCTCAGCAATTCAATTTTCAGTATCTCATGAATTTAATACCTGCTCTATTATCAGAAGATTTGTAATAACTTATACAGCTGAATCTCTTCCAAATTTCCTGTTCATCTTAACCTTTCTACCCTTCCTTCTGGTACAGAGGATGGCCTTGAGAAAAGGCAGGCTTATTCAACAAACTTTAATCAAGCACACTCTGTGCACAAATTATAATGTGACCAAGACACAAGATCTTAAGGGTGTCCGAGACGTGACAGATTCAGCTGTATTGAAAAAGAAAAATAGGAAGCAATAAGCCAAGACCATGGTTAGGATCTAAGCTCTTTGAGAAACTGCCTCAGTGGGAATGGTTTTCATCTACCTTCTCCATGAATCATGAAAGATGTTTGTAATCACACCCTTACCCTCTGATAGCTAAGAGCAAACTGACCATCTCCTCCACTTCAAAATCTGATCTTCCTTTGAGATAACAGCTAAAATTCAGAATCTAACTTGAGAGACTCACCATCTCTCAGCAATGTGTAGGCAACTAAGATTTACATTGAGCCCACTGTATACATACAAATCTGGCATGGGTGACTGACATCTTCGGTTTTTCCCACTGTTAGAATGTGCCTCATCAGGCAGATGTTGCAGAAAGAAATGTGAAGCTTAATATTCAAGAAAATCGACAATGGCAGAGCCAATTTCTTTATGTATATGGAAATCAAATTATGTTTATAATCCCATGGAATAAGCCCACTGGCTCCTGTACAAAACTGTTCCAGAAAGACTAAATAGTAATCATGGAAACCTAATTCTAAACCTTGTCTAATTCAGTGTAACTATAGCTGGAGAATACTTTGAAGAATACAAGAAATCAAAACCTTAAAACAAACAAAAGTAATGCTTATGAAAATAAGTTCAAATTTATAATAATTTCTTTCAGAGAACTTAGCCCTTGTTTCTGTTTTATCTTCTCAGTGATGAATCAAAAATTGAACTCCAAATTCACACAGAATAAAAACTTGATAATAAAGTTTAAAAAGTAATTGTCATATCTCTACTTATGTACAGGTTTTTTCTTCCTTTAAGTAGGATTCAACTCCAACATATGAGAGAGAACTTAAGATATTTCCCTTTTTAAATCTGTTTTTATTCACTTAGCATGATATTCTCCAGTTCCATTCATTTTGCTGCAAATGACATTATTTCATTTTTTTATTGCTGAGTAATATTTCACTCTATATATGTACCCTAATTTTTTTTAACCAATCTTCTGTTGACAGTCATCTTTGTTAGTTCCATATCCTTGCCATTGTGAAGAGTGCTGCATTAAATATGGAAATGCAGGTGTGTCTGTGATATGATGACTTGTCTTCCTTTGGGTATATTCTCAGGAATATATATACACACACACAAGTGTGTATATATATTTGTGTGTATATATATGTATATATATGTATAAGTACATATATATGTATATATATACATATATATACACACATACATATATATTTTTACAAATACATTTATATTATATTTATAAAATATATTTGCAAATATATATATATATATATATATTTGTAAAAAATAATGCAAAGGGGAATTATGCTATAATGTTTTCAAATCTAATTGGCAACATTTCAACAATTTTAGAGGACTAGAAAATCAGATGCAGATCAGAATGACATGTATAATGGATTACAGTCAAGAGCTTCCAACTCAGCTCTGGAGAATCTCAGCTCTCAACAGAGAGTCCAATGCACATGCAATTCTAATCCACACCTGATTTCATAGTCCTCTAAAACCATTCTAAATGTCCAGAATAGAACCAAGAATATATGCTAACATGATTTAACATTTTATAATTACTTGTATATCTTATTGAAAATAAGAATTATTTCTTATTTAATTCTTATTCAAAATAAGAATTGAAAATAAGAATATCTTATTGAAAATAAGAATTAGAAAATTACCTAAATGAAGTACGAATGTCTGCAATACACCACTCCTATAGATTGCTGTATGTTTACTTGTTTTTGCATAACTGACTGTGATACCATTAGCAGCGCAATCACTGAGCAGATGTACGTAAACCTTCTCAGAACTTGATTGAACATGACACACTTTTGCTAGAGTTCTGTGCTCACTCATATAATTTTATGTGAACAGACTGGCTCAGGAATGAATTTTAAAATAAAGAAAAGTGCAGGGCAGTAATCTGGAAAATTGGAAACACCATTTTTAATGCTTAAGGATAAGCACAAAAAGAGGCAGAAATCATTTTAATATAAAGTCTGACATATAAAGTCTAACACAATTAAAATTAATATGAATTTAGTACATTGGTGGTTTCCATTGTGTTAAAATTTGAGGCATTAAATATACTTGATTATGTCCATTGATTTTAAGTGCATTTTATAATGAAATAAATTTCTGTCATCCTTTTGTTATATCTAGGGTAACCATCTATCTTGGTTTGGCTAGGATCTAGAGCAAGGTGACTACCAATTCCACGGACATGGAACTTTTAGTTATAAACTTGGGAGGTTCTAGGAAAATGATGAATTGTTTTCCCTGATTATACTTCTAAACTATGTAATTCTATGAGGCACAATTTATTTAAACCCTTGTGTTGATCTACCTATTTTGTTAAGAATATAATTAACTTTACCAAATTTGTTTTTGTAGTTGTTGTCATCAGGTGCTGTCATGTCATGTACAACTGATAGTGACCCTGTGTACAGCAGAACAAAACACTTCGTTATACTATGCCTGCTGGGCATAGTATGCCCAGTGTTTCTCTCCTATTCATAGGGTTTTCACTGGCTGGTTGTTTTGAGATTATGTGGGGAGTGGCCTTCTAAGTCCTTCTCCATTTTTTGTGGTGCTAGGAATAGAATTCAGTGCCTCAGAGAGCACAGAGCAGCACTCTACCCACTCAGCTAAACCTCAGCCCCAAATTTAGTCAGATGTTTTGTCACTGAGACAAAAATCCCTGATAGTAACAACTTGAGGAGGAAAAGATTTATTTGGGCTCACAGTTTCAGGGTCATGGTCAGCTGGCTCCATTGCTTCTGGATCATGTTGAGGGAGAACATCATGGTGGGGAGCATGGGGTAGAGTAAAGCATATCTCTTCATGGCAGACAGGAAGAAGGAGAGACCAAGAAGAAGGGGCCAGGGCCAGATATAGTTCCCGAGAATATGTCCCCAGTGACCTACTTTCTCCAAGGCAATACCTCCTGGATCTCTTAAAAGTGTCATGAAATTATAAATGTATCAATAAATTAATTCACTGATAAAAACTGAAACCTCCAGGTCATCACCTCACAATGATTGGACCCGCTACCTGGGAAGAAGTTTTTAACACATGAAGCTTTTGAGAAACATTTTATATCCACACCATAACTTCTAGTCATGTGGCTTTTGAGTCAGATTATGCTTTACAATTATCTGAAGAAGGACTTGAAGCCGGGCAAGGTGGGAGATGCCTGGAATCCCAGCACTCAGGAGGATCTAGCCTGAGGACCATGAGTTTGAGGCCAATCTGGGCTACATAGGAAATTTAAAGGCAGCTTGAGCTACCTAGTGAGACCCTGCCTCAAAAAAGAAAAAATGGTTTTGAAAGTATGAAAATATTGATGCTCAAGTTCCCCCAGAACCAATCTCATGAATGTCAATACATTTTAAAACCTCCCAGCTCATTTTAACATGTAGTAGAGCTGAGAATGACCTCCTGGGCTCCTGAAACAGAAGTCCTTACCAATGAGTTTCAGTGTGGCCCAAGTTTACAGACAGGACAACATCAGAGTGAAAAAACAATTCCTGCCCAGAAATGACCAGGCATACCATCTACATGAACTTACCTCACAGAGGCATGCTAGGCGGATATACATGCTGGTGCTCTTTGTAAGACCTGCCACTCTGCTCCTCCCCATGTCCACAACACCTTGTAATGTTGTATTTTGAAATGAGGTTGAATTCTCCAAACTATTCCATAAACTAAGATTATAGCATTTGAGATTTCAAGAAATAAAAATCTTAAATGCTTTTAGAGAATAGGGATTTTACCTTGTTTAGCTGTATAATTTCTGTTGCAAAGAACGTATTCAATTTATTTCTTGAATTATGGAATGTTTCCACGAAAATTTTTCCATAAACAAAGAATTAGAGAGCTTCATATGAAGAGTTTACTTATTTAATAAATATTAGTCAAATGTTTATTATTATGTACAAATTGGTCCTGCCTTCCTGTGACTCACAGTTTTACAGGGTATATTAAAAATATAATGGAATATTTAATTGTGATATAATCTCTAATTTGTCAGTGTTGAAATTTTTATGCAATGCAAATAATGTAACACACACTCAATCTTTATATAAATCCATGTAGCACTTGTTACAAACTATGACTTAGGTAAGATAGTCATCACCTCACTTTAGCAGCTCAGGAAACTGAGAACATAAAGAAGTTAATTTAATATTTATGCTATTATCTTTGTCTACTTGGGCTGCTATAACAAGATACTGTAAACTTGGTGGCTTATGTTGTGCTGTTGTTAGGTACAATCAAGTCAGGTCCACCTCATACCTACCCTACGTACTTATTCATAGGGTTTTCATTGGCTGATTGTTTTGGGATTGTTTTCAAGAGTGGGATGCCAGCTGGGAGCAGTGGTGCACTCCTGTAATCCCAGCGGCTCGGGAGGCTGAGGCTGGAAGATTGCAGGTTCGAGACCAGAGGCTGTCTGTGTAACTTAGCGAGACCCTATCTCAAAAAGTAAAAAATGGGCTGAGGGTGCAGCTCAGTAGTCCAGCACTTGCAGAGCATGCAGGCGTGAGACCCTGGGTTCAACCCCCATTACCACAAAAAAAAAAAAAAAAGAGTGGGATGCTAAGTCTTTCTCTCATTTTTGCCATGCTGGGGATTGAACCCTGAGCCTCAGAGCTTGCAGAGCAAGCACTCTACCAAATGTGCTAAACCCCACACAGGTGATGCCTGACTCCAAGATTTTCAATGTGTTTTCACATGGTAGAAGGAGAAAAGTAGCACTCAGGGGTGTTTTTAATAGGGTACTAGTCCCAGTCACATAGACTTTACCTCCTTAACCTAATCACTTCCTCAATCACCACCTTCTAGTACCATGACCTTGTGGTTAGGATTTCAACATAAGAATTAGAGGTAGGGGTTGCAAATATTCAGACCACAGCAGTCACCAAGCTAATAGTGGAGTGAGATGAACTTCAAATGGAGGGAGCCTTGCTCTGGGGTTCAGGCCCTTACAAATCATACCTTCCCACTGCCTGCTATTAGGATGGAAGTTGGCAAAAATCTACACTGAGACCTGCCTCATGGTTTTACATAATGAAAAGCTGGAATCTTTGCATAAGATTTAAACTTTCACATACACTCCTCCACAAAATGTAAAGAGACTCACTGGTAAGTAGGAGCAGTGGATATAAACCCATATTTGGAAATTTATGCAGTACAATTTCTCGTTCCAGCCCTTTTGTCTCAATGTATTCAGAAATTAGTTTGATTCGCATGAAAGAATTCTTGTGCATGATATAGCCCCAATTCCTCATTTATTAGATGAGAAAGCAGAATTCTAAGTGAATCTGAAAATAGCTGAGAAAAAATAGCTAATCATTATGAACTTCAAAAAAGAATTAAGGAGAGGAAGATAATATGTGAAGAAGAGAGGTGGAGGGATATAACTGTAAGAGTCAGCCTCAAGCATCCTGATTGGATAACTTTAGGAAGGAATGCTCCCTTATTAATAAGTCCTTTTCTTTATGCATATCTTTCTTCCAATTACACTCTTCTTTTCTTACCCTAGACATAGGACAAAGTTTTCTATGTATGTGAATTGATGATTTTTTAATAAGAAGCCTTTCAGGAAAAGGCAAGAATGGGGCAGAGATAAAGGGAGCTTATAGTAGTGGGAGAAAAATTATCAGCCTCAAATGTCTTATAATAAGAGTATGGAAATGGTAATGTAGAGAAGAGATAAATTGGAAATATTATTGATTTTTAAGTAGATGTATGTGGACTTCTAGGATGACATAACACTGTATTTTCTCTCTTTTTAATTTATTCCATTTTCTTTTTGTTGCTTCACCAAAATTCCCCAAGACAGACACATAAAAGGAATATTATCTCTCATGCAGATGATGAATTTAGATCCATTTGCTGGTCATCTCATCTATGGTTGCTTGGTAAATGCATAGCAGATTTTGCATGAAAGAGCACTTAATGTTTCTGAACGTTATACAAGGAATCCCAGAAGTTGATATTCTTTATTGCAGATAGCGTCTACCACCAAAGTGCAGTGCCCACTTCCTAAGGCATTGAAACTCAATGTTTGCTGATAGTTTTAAGAGCTGTCTCTTAAAAGACTCTCCATAGAATATTAGTCAGCCAACAAGCACAGGAACCTACTTTACTCTCCCATGATAAAGTGAGGAATTTAGAGGGCTATTCTGATTGCTGAATTTTCACAGTGGATCACTTTAAACTTATTTGTTCTTGGCATTCCAGATTCAGGTGTGGCCCTCACATATCTAACATTCTCTAGCTTTTGGTTCAAGAGCCCTCAGCATCCCTTTCTTGTATGCAGTCTGGCTCTTTGTGAGTGAAACACTTAGAAATATAATGAAAGCCAAAAAGCCCAGGTGTCCTCAGAGCTGTGTCAATATAACCTAAAATTTTAATTTGGCAAAGACGGCATCCTTTGGACTATGTGCATGCGAATTGCATAGTGTTCCTGTGAAAGTTGATTTACTGAACAAAGCAATTTGTCTCCTGTGTGTGAAACACATGGATTTTTGTACAGTGAAGCAAAGGTGTTAAGATTTTGTAGAGGGAGTTGTGGGGCTGGGGTTTAGTTTAGTTGGCAGCGTGCAGCTCAGCACTCTCTGAGGCTCCAGGATCGATCCCTAGCAGCACCACAAAAACGGGAGAAGGACATAGCAATCCATTCCTGAGGCAATCCTGAAACAACCATTGAAAACCTTATGTGTGTCGCTATGACTCCATAGCACCAAACAGCAATGCTCAAGAAGTTTCCAGTCAGGTCATGAGAATTTGCTTATGGGGCAAAATGTTTGGGCTGAGATTTAGCTCAGTTGGTAGAGTGCTTCTCTGCACTCTCTGAAGACTCGGGTTCAATCCCCAGTGGGAGAAGGACATGGCTATCCATGAAATGCAATCAGCTATTGAAAATCCTATGAGGTTTACTATGAGTCGGACTAACAAGGGGGAGTTGCAATAAAATGAAGAGCCTCCTGGGTTGCTGAGCTTTTTCTTCTATTTGTGTATGCATGTCAGGATTTGCCACAACAAAGGAGAATCTTTGTTGAATTACAGTTGTCAGTATTCTTTTTTAAAAACCACTTTATATGGTATAATTGATCATGTGTTTTAGTAATATTTGGAAGCAGAAAGAATATTCCATAGGTTTAAACAGACTCTATATCTCAAAACAGTCTTGGGCCGTCAGTCCAGAGTATTGACTCTTTGCACTGGTTTTAGATTATAATTCTGCTGGAAGATATTATAATCAAAAGAAGAGGTATTTTTTACTTCCCATTTCACATCTTCTCAAAAGTGAGTTTTAGTTCTGGATTTTTCCATGTGATGAGGCAAACAATCTAACATCACTAATGATATTTTGGAGAATAGTTTAAAGAAAAAAATCACTCATGTTTCCTCCTAAGAAAATATTATTCAAATTTTAATTTATTATATTTGCTTTTAATTGACAGAAAATAATTGTATACACTTACGGAATAGAGTGCAATAATTGTAGTTGTGTTTGCAATGTATAATGATCAAATTAGGATAATTCGCATTTCCATCTCCTTAAACATTTATCATTTCTTTATGATTGGAGTTTACAGACTTCTGTCTTTTATTTAATTATAAAATATATAATAAGTCATTGTAAACCAGTTAGCTTGCTGTGCTATGGAACACCAGACCTTATTCCTCCTACCTAACTGTACCTTGGTACTTGTTATCCAACCTCATTTTTTCCTCCCTGCTCCTTACCTATCTGGTCTCTAATAATCACAATTATACTTTCTTCTTTCACGAGATCAACATTTTTGCTTCCATATATGAATAAGAATATGTAGCCTTTTATATCTTTCTTTTTGTGCCTGGCTTATTTCATTTTTCATAATGGTCTCCACTTCCATCTATTTTGCTGCAAATGACAGGATTTCATTCTTATTATGGCTGAATAATATTCCATTTTGTGTATATATGTGTATATAATACTTTCTTATTTTTAAGTAATTAATTAATTTATTTCTTGGTACCTGGGGGCTGAATTTAGGGCCTCATTAACACTTTGCAAGTACTGTACTACTGGGCTGCATCCCCAGCCCAATTTTTATTTTAAATTTTGAGACAGAATTTCACTAAATTACACAGGTTGCTTGAATCCTCAAATGTGTGATCCTCCTGTCTCCATCTCCCAAGTATCTGGGAGTGTGGGTGTGTGCCACAGTGCCTGGCCCTTAATTTTATTTCAAGGTTTATAAAGGAACTTCTCAGTTGTTTCTTGCATTTTAAAGGTGTAAACATATATTTATTTGCATGCAGCTGTATCACTGTGGCATCTGATCCCATCAGACCTCAGAAGCTAAGCAGGGTAGGGGGCCTGACTTTTTGGATGGGAGACCACCTGGGAACACCAGACACTGTAGGCTTGGAAGAAGGACCTGGCAATCCACTCCCCACAAAAAAACAATCAGCCATTGAAAACCCTATGAATACAAGAGAAGCAGTAACAATACTGTTTCTCCTGTTGTACACAGGGTTGCTATGAGTCAGATGGAAACTTGGCAGCACCTAACAACAACAACAACAACAAACTTTATTTATATTTACATATTGAGGTGGTTAGTGCCAAAGGATTCTATACATAACTGAGAATTTCTTAGATCACTGCTAGAGTAAAAACAAGAATAAATAAAAGATGTCTGTAGTGGATGTCCTGATGAAGTTTTCTGCCTTATTGCCCTAATATTTAGCAGGCACAGAACAGAAAAATTTGCTTTTTTCTCACCTGTGTCGTTAGACCTCAGTATATTTATGATTAGCTATATTTGTATTGATCTCTGATCTTTGCATAGGATGGAGTTCTAAAATTTTCAATTACATTGGTGTTTAAAATTATATAAGATAGACTAGTGTTTATTAAGTTTTCTGTTGCCATAACTGAATTCCATAGACTGAGTAATTTATAAAAGTTTATTTGTCTCACAGTTCCGGAGGATAAGAAGTCCGAAAGTGTGGTGTTGTCATCCACTGGGGGCTTTCTTGCTACCTTGTATCATAGCAGAAGGCATCAAATGGTGAGAGAGAGAAAATGTGCCATCTTGAGTCACTTTCAAAGCCAATAATAAACGGGATGTGGAGGCATGCACCTGTAATCCCAGTGCTCAGGAAGTGGATGTAGGAGGATTGTGAGTCCAAGGTTATAGATAGCCTGTATAATTGAGCAAGACCCTATCTCAAAGTAAAATATAAAAAAAGGGCTGGGAATACTGCTCCATGGTGGAGCATCCTGGGTTCAATCACCTAGTACTGCAAGTAAGAAAGAAAGAAAGCCAGCCAGCCAGCCAGCCATTACTGCCATTATGGGTTCCTGTCCTTCGTGATTTCATCTACTCCTTACCTACCAGAGTATCCATCTCCTAATACCATCAACATAGGATTTGGGGTTAACATTTCCAACACGTGAGGTTTTAGGGGACACATTTAACCTGAACCAATTAGCATAAATCTTTCTCCTATAGCATGGGAACATAAGATGGAAAATACAACCATGTTCACTTAAATTATTAAAATTGTTATTGTAAGGTCAGCACTGACTGAAGATTTATAACAGAAAGGAATGATATTGGGAGGGCCGAGAAGGCTCAAAAGTTGTTGGGTGTACCTCAATCTTCTGGAAGGTTTCTTGTTGCCCTCCATTCCTGTTTTTTATGACACATTTCCAGAGTTAGCAGGAAGTAAAAGTCCTTGCAGTTTAGCGAATAGTTCATTTGTATCTAATTAACAACAGCTAAACATTCACCATATCCAGTAGCATATGCTGGGCATTTAAAGCCTGAAGATAGATGTGCCTTTCAGCAGGATAAAATATAATGAGGGAAATATGCCTAACAAATTATATGCAGCTTTGAATTCTTATTGAAGTGACAAGATAAATCATAAAAGAATATATTCAGTGGTGCGGTGAAAGTGGAGACTGTTGTGAATTGCAATGGCCGTGGTGGACTTTCTTGATAAGACAGAGTTTCAGTTTTCACCAGAGGAGTGGGTGATACTTAATTTGTTACTGCCCTTTTTCTAAAAGTCATGAAAAGGAAAACCTTGATGTTAAATTGTAATGTTACAACTTCAAAGTTAGTGGCCTCTGGGGTATGCAGACCAAATCATTTGTATTTCTAGGTCTCCTTCACTTTATTTCCATTAGAAATCATATTTTCTAAATATTAGCCATCTTTGGGGAGCTTTTAATGAACTGTGTTATGAAAGGAGCAATACTGTCTCAGATGTAAAACAAAAATCACTATGCTTTAAAGAAGAAACATCTTAGAACAATTTTATTTCATAAGGGCCTTTTTATTTGCACCTGTATAAATGTATTGGTACTACTGTATGCAGGACTCTTGTGTTTACCTTTATGTTTAAGGAGCTTATTTGGCAACCATCCCAGTGCAAAATAGTCTTAAATATAAAAATATATACAAGGCAGTGGGGTGTGTTTGTGTGTGTGTGTGTGTGTGTGTGTGTGTGTGTGTATGTGCACGTGTGTATGTGTGTGTATTTGGAGGAAGACAGAGATAAGAGTTTATCAGGGATAGGGAAAGTTATTCAGAGTTGCCTTAAATAAACCACTGATGTAACAAGTACAAGAAAATGTTTAAGACATCTACTCATGACATAGACTGTGTGAAAGTCTGCAACTGCATTCAAAAGCACTGGGATCCCAGGCAGGGGTATCTTATCTCATTCTTCTTAGACCTCTGCTGACCTAGGCTTCTTCAGCCAAAGCATATTCATGTATTCCATGGGCTTTGAATCATTTGTAATGCCAAGAGTATACCTTTCAAATACCGAAATATTTTAATGTTACAAATAGAGTAGATAATAAGATTAAAATATTGAGAGCTCAGATAAAAAGTATACTTGACCAAAAGACCAAAAGTGTCAGAAACTCTAAGTACTATTTCATGGTAAATATTCCATGTGGAAATAAAAGTAGGCAAGAACATTAAGTTTCCAAACTGGCTTCTAAAGCCAGTCTGCATGCTTTCTATGTTCCCAAAATAACCACTGAAAATGTTTTCTGTGTGTAGAAAATCATGTGGCCAAAAGAGTCTAGCCTTTGGGGACACAAAGATTTGAGGTTCAATGTATCTTCTATGATTTCCTAGCTCCTCTTCTGTCAATTCCTTACTCAGTTTGCTAATTTTACCAGTCTTAAAATTAGCCAGGCATGATGTCACACACTTGTTTTCCCAGTGACTTGGGAGGCTGAGGCAGGAGGATGAGAAGTTCAAGGGCAGAGGCTATCTGCTCAACTAATCGAGATCCCATCTCAAAAGAAGAAATAACAAAGGAACTGGGATTCAACTCAGTGGTAAATTGCCTACCTAGCATGCTTAAGCCCTGAGTTCAATCCCTTTTACTGCAAAAATAAATAGATAAATACATAAATACATACATACATAATAAAAAGGGAGAAATAGTAATGTTTGCTGTGAAAAATGCTTCAATAGCATGTGCACCATATACATGAGTTAAATTAGCCATATCTAACTTTTCCAAACACTTTGTAGTCAAAAAACTCTAATACTTCACACGTATAAACTCATTTTTCCTACAGAGAAAATATTGATATAATTATTAATATACTCCATTTTACAAATTAGAAAACTATGGGGTGGAGAAATTATCTTTCCCTGGGTTATTGAGTCAGGAAATAACAAAGTCAGAATTCTATCTGAGTGTGTCTTTCTCTAGAGACTAAACTTCCAGACACTATGTTCTACTCAGTAACAGTGACTAATGTATTATTATTATTATTACCTCTTGTCTCTTGTCACACTGGACTATTGTCACATCTGATTCTATTCTTAGTCACACCTTTATAAACTCTTAAATTACCACTTGTTTTAGATTCATCATCTTTTTATATTTGTTTAACAACAAACAGGTTCCCTTGTGGTAGGAATATTTGTACACATTGATATTATTCAAAGTATCCAATGACTTAAAATACAAATTAAAATATGTAAATACCAACATTAATTTTGTATAACTCCAGGCAATAAAGTGGATATGTGTTCAATTTATGCAGGTAATGAATACACTGTAAACATGTGCCATTTACCTACTTTCCTTCATGTCTGTCTTGCATTTTAAATCTATATTATCTTTTTGCATCAGAACAAAATTCTTTTTCTCTCCTCTTTTCTTGATTTCCCTCCCTGCCAGACTGAGTTAATAAGCAGAGTAGCATGGCCTTCATGTCCCACATTGTTTAAATATTGAACCCAATTGTCTTACTCAAGGCAATATGTTTAAGTAGTGTCTATTTATTTATCTGGTAATACTTCTGGAAAACAAGCTTCTTTTTGTAGCTTTTTGAGAGGATAGCATTTATAATATGAAATGATTCACTATCAAAGTTTCTAGAAAAATCAATACACAGTTTACCTCCCTGTCTCTGCTCTCCAGATTTTATTATATATTACACGGGCCTTATTTCTATGGAGAATGGAGGTGCATTTCCATTATTTTCTACATGTTGTAGCTAATATTACATATTACAGGAAGGATATTGCATACTAAGAGTTAAGCTGATATCATCTTGTACCGATTTGTACATTTACTCTTCAAAATTATTACACAGCCTTTACAAAGAATGGGTTACATCTAAAGGTCATGGCATGAAAAAAATGCTTAAGTTTAATATTAAGTTAAAAAAGCAAGTTGTAGAACTATGCATACCAGGGCCTAATTTTTCTTTTCAAAAGTACATAAAATTAAATGACCTCATATGTGTATAAGTTTGTAGAGGTAAGCTCTGGAATGACACATATCAAAACATTGACATTGCCTACAAGAAATAAACGTACTTGGCTATGAAAACAGGATAGGACAAAGCATTCTTTGCTGTCTATATACTTGTGTATTGTTCAGTTTTTCCTCATTATAATGTTACTGCGATATAATTACAAAGAGACAAGTTATAGCATCCTTGCTGTTATAAGATACCATACATAAAGACCAAAGGAACATTTCTGAGCTTAGTGATATTGTAAACTGACAGATTGTTGTTGTTGTTAGGTGCCATCGAGTCAGAATCCAACTCATAGCCACCCTACATATAATAGATGAAACACTATTGTCAGTGCTTCTCTGCTGTTCATAGGGTTTTCAATGGCGGATTGATTTTTGGGATTGGGTTGCCAGGGTTGTCTCCCATGCCTACAGCACCTGGTATTCTCAGGCGGTCTCCCATCCAAGTACTAACCAGGCTAGATCCAGCTTAGCTTCTGAGATCTGACAGGATCAGATGCCACAGGGCTACAGCTGTAGGCAATCTATCAGATAGGACAGGTGAATATAGTGATAAAACAATAATGATATAAAGAGAAATGTGTAATCAGTTTCATAGGACAGAGAGGTGAAAACAATAATGAAACAATTATTTACAAATAAAAATATGTCAGCAGTACCTTAAGAGAATGGCAGATACATCTGAGATTAGGAGAAAGTATCAGGGAAAAAAATAAATAGCATCTGACTGGGAAGGAATAGAGAGAGAGTGAGAGGAAAGGGACAATGTTAAAGAATGAGAGAATGAGGGATATGTTGTTGTTATTAGGTGCTGGTGAGTTGGGTTTCCACTCAGGGATTCTATGAGAAACAAAATGAAACACTCCCTGACACTGTGCCATGCCTGGTACTGTGTCAGTGCTTCTCTGCTATTGAGAGGTTTCTCAATGGCTTCTTGTTTCTGGATTGCTTCCAGAGTGGGCTGCTATGTCCTTCTCCCATTTTTGCAGTGCTGAGGATTGATCCCCTGGTCTCAGGGAGCACAGAGCAGCATTCTACCAACTGAGCTTAACCTCAACCCAACAGATGTGTTCTCCCGAGATTTCCAGACATTTCTCAGCTTTTCAGGTGGTCTGCAAATGTCTCTATGGCTAAGTGGAAAATAGCCTTTAATCAAAGGGATAATACAGAATATTCACTCCTAATTTGGAAGTCTTCCTTTTCTCAAAAGCCAGAGTAAAAATACCTCTTAATTCAAAAGAAAACAGGTAATACACACTGAAGAACCTCTCCTCAATAGGGACAATATTAGTACTAAATGAGACGTACAGAATAATGGTTACATGCATGATCCAAAATGACTAGATTATTTCCAAGTAACTTCATTGCATCCCAGGACAAAAACAACAAAACACTAGAATTCATTCTAATTTTCCAAGTAGCTCATTTCCCAATTTTTATCACAAGTTTATTTTGTAAATTTTGCATTATTTTAAATTGAGAATCAATTTTTTTTCCTGTGGTACTGGGGGTTGAACCCAGGGCCCCACGCTTGTATGCTGTGCAAGTGCTGGACCACTGAGCTTCAACCTCAGCCCATTTCTTCACTTTTTGAGACAGGGTCTTGCTAAGTTATGCAGACAGCCTCTGGTCTCCAGCTTGCGATCCTCCTGCCTCCGCCTCCTGAGCCGCTGGGATTACAGCCATGTGCCACCATGCCCAGCTAGAATCAAATATTTTTATAAATGAAATTAATTAGAAACCAAATAATTTACAAAGAAATTGTCATATTTGATTAAATTGTGTAATTCAAAACATTTCTAATATTCTAAATGTTCTGCTTTTTGCTTATATTTCCAAAGGTTATCCAGTCAAATTAATTATAAGACATTTGATAAAAAGTAGACTACTCACTAAAATCTGACCTTTATCTGTGGGTTATTGGTCTTTGGTGAGCATGTAAAGTTGTCTGTTTTCTTCCCTGGGGCTCACACGGAGATTCTAATGATACGGTTCTGTGTGTTTTAAAACTGTTAAAGGACAGCTTCATATCAGGAATATACTACTAGTACTACTACTACTACTGCTACTACTACTACTACTACTACTACTACTACTAATAATAATAATAATAATAATAATAATAATAAGAAGAAGAAGAAGAAGAAGAAGAACAAGAAGAAGGAGAAGAAGGAGAAGAAGGAGAAGAAGAAGAAGAAAAAGGAGGAGGAGGAGAAGCAGCAGCAGCTTCTTTTCCCACACAGGGCAGGTTGCCTAACAGATGTATTACTTCTGCATTTCCTAAACATCTTGAAATTCTGGATGCCTCTGCTGTTTCTACTTTAACAGGAGAGATTTATCCTGACAGGATTTCTAAAATTTTTATTCACCTTCATGTGACTGGTTCCTGTTTCATGAGTTTTAACATTGGGTTCATAGAGACTACATGGTTGTGTTCTAGGGGTAAAATTTTCTTCCGATGTCATTATTTTATGAATCTGTATGGTGCATTTTGCTTTAATTCTTGTGGCAAATTAGCTAGAATAAATTGATATCAAAGTAAAAAACAAAACAAACAAACAAACAAACAAAAAGAAATAGAGGCTTCTCTCTCTCATATTTTAAGGCATATCCCAGAGAGGAGAGAAGCAGAGACAGAGAATGCCACTACAGAAAGCTTGACCATTAGAGTTTACAAATAATTAACGGAGGATTCAACATGCACAGTAACACTGAGAATATACAAACTGGAATAAGTAGGAAGGACTCAGAACATGTTTTAATTTGCTATCTCTTACTACTGTTGAGGCAAGGGACTAATATTGACTAAATGTCAATATGGGTGTAGATTACCAGTAATTGGGAAATAGTGCTGACTTTTTCCCCAAAACGCCTCAATGTAGTCTCTTCTAGAATGTTATTTCAGGATAAAAATGATCAATGATTATATCAAATCTGTCAAGTGTTTGCAGAATCCTCTCAGGGACTAGCTGACTACTTGCTAAGCCTCCTTCTGCAGTGCTAAGCTTTCCAGATGTGCAAAAGAGTAGCCACTTCTAGAACTGGTGGCTTTCTCATCAGAGAGTTTTTGGAAGGCAGGGGACTTGTAGTATATATTTATTGCTAGTCAGAAATTTTAAGTCATTTCAGACTGAGTTACCAATGCCAAAGGCATTTTATTTTTGCCTCCTTTTCAATGAGGCTGAGAAAAAGATGTATCCGTGTTTTTCAAGTCTTACAGACTTATAACTCTCACATTGAAGTTGAAACCCCTTACTGGGAGGTCAGCTAAATTATTTTTGAAAATAAAAATCTCATTATTGATAAATGATAACAAAATATCTTCTTCTCAAACTCTGTGGTCTAAATCTATTGGTGAGATATCTGTGGATGTCTTTAGGTTTCTTTTTTAGGGTAATTATTAAGAAGGAAATCTTAAACACTTGCTCAGCTAGTAATGTGATATTCCCTTTATTTACTGTTACAATTATCTTCTGATAATCTAATAATTTCGAGCATCATTCTTTACCATCTACTCAAGGGGAACTAATATCTAGAGCATAGCTAAAAAGTGCTAGACATAATGATAGGTGATTACCTTCAGTAGTTAAGGCGATTTTTTCTTTTAAAATCCTATTTTGATTAAGCAGAGTTTAGTGAAGTTAATTATTTGGTATAATAAGAAATATACCAGAACCTGGCTCAAAATCAGGTCAGGTTTTTCTCCGGAAGAAGAAGTGGGGAAGGGAAAAAGTTACATGGGCATTAGACCTGTGCCTTACCTCTGAGGACCTAACCTAATAAATTATTTTTCTGTGAGTTTTAGTCAACTGTGTCAAGGTTGTTTTTAATTGAAGTTAAACGTATTCATCATTAGAATGAAGACACTAATGTATGCAAAAATTCCACCAATCTTTCTAGAGAGGGAGATAGTTTTGAAAACAGCAGCCTTCATTGTCTTTACTCCTCTTGTCCCTCATTGAAGCCAATTTCAAATGATGGAATATAGCTTACATCAGAATCTGCATGGTGGATGTAATGTGTCACTTAAATGAACTGGATAAGAATCTCTCCTATGGCAAGGACAAGTTTTGTTTAAGTGATCTTTCTCTATGCTTCAAGCTTCCTAATAATAGAAGGAAACCCAACCATAGACAACAAATGCGTTCTTAGAATTTCATTTGCTTTCACAGGTACATGATATTGGTTAGTGCTGGCAGGGAAGGTAATGGAGAATAGTGGCTAAGAATATAGGATTTGAAATCAGGCAACTGAGAATTACAACCCCACACAGTCACTTATGTGATGATGAGAGAGTTACTTAAACTCTTCAAGTGCCAATTTGTTCCTCAGAAACCAGAGTAAGAAAATAATTTGCCTGAAAAGATGCTGTGAGAATAGAAAGTTACAAGTGTGCAAGATGCCTAGGATAGCACCGAGCACTTAGATATTTGAACATTTCTTATGCACAAAGAGTGAACAAAGGTTTCACACATGTCACTACATAAAGATCAAGTTGATGCAGGAGCTGAGATTGTACTATTTGACAATTTAAAATGCTGAGACTTACAGGGGAATATATCAAAGTTGTTCATGGGCACACCATTGAGCAGAATATGAGAGTAGGTTAATGTCTTCTTTGAACTCCTGAGACCCTAAGCATGCTTCTAATTGTACACTCATGATTTTCCTGTTACTATGAAGAAGTATTTGTGCAATGGCTGACACAGGAAGTTAATGAGAGAGGTTCTGGTCATATGGTGGATAAATAACAGATTCAGGATTAGAACCTATCTGTCTGATACTATATTTACTTTATTACTAGAGACTTCCTCTTCTTTGCTTCCTGGAATCCCCCACCTGAAAATGCTCTATACTCCAGGAGCCTCTTTATATTACAGATCCCACATTATCTCAGTCAAGTATTAATCCCTCCAGTGACTCCATGTTATCTACAGGGAGAAGCTAATCACCTTGCCTGTGCTGATCTACATGATTTCTACTTCTATGAGGTCCTGCCCACCAGTTCTCTTGGGCACACAGTCCTGTGCTAATATATTACTGGCAAATTCCCCATACTTGCCACATCCAAGGTTTCACTGCTTTAGTTCATGCCTACCTTGTCCATTCTGTTACTTCCTATATTTGCCAAAATAGCAGCACTTTCTGAAGTCCTGGTCAACAAGTAAACCTAACCGCTACCATAGCGACAGTCATAAATATGAGCTATCTGTCCTGTGGTTTGGTGGGAAAGGAATTGACTTGTAGTCTGAGCTGCTACTCTTGGCATGCACTGGGGCTTTTACTGCTAGGCTGTATTTCCCAGAGGTTATTCCCAGCCAATGACAGCTATTAGCTCATGCCTATTTCCATGAACCTTACTGGGGTTCAGCTCAGTTGACAGAGTACTTGGTCTGTGCACTCTAAGGCCCTGGGTTATATCCCAGCACTGCAAATATGGAAGAAGAACCTGGCAGTCCACTCCCACAGCAAATCCTGAAACAATCAGCCATCGAAAACCCTATGAATAGCAGAGAAAGCACTGATATTGTGCCAGACATGACAAAGTGTCGTGGAGTGTTTGGCTCTGTTGTACATAGGGTCGCTATGAGTCAGGCCCAACTTTATGGCCCCTAACAACAACAACAATTCCCATGAAGCACAAAACACCTCTAATGTGGAACTTCAGCTCACGGATTCCCCATTAGAAGCAGAGTCTTTATTGGAACTCTGTGCAAACACACATTATTCCCATCCAACCTTGCTTTAGTCATTCCGTCTTTCCTCATTTGTGTCAGATTTTGCCTATCCTTTGAAATTTCTCCCTTCCTTCTGCTTACTCCTACTTTGTTCTTCATAGGGGTTTCTCCAATAAATCTCTGGTATGTTTAATCTCTTCTTGGTGCCGACTTCTGCGTCCCACACCTAACATAGCCATATGTATACCTTTTTCTATCTTGTATACATACCATTACAAATAAGTATTGCATTCATTATTTTTCTTATTGTCACCTCCTAAATTATGAGCCCTGTAAAATTACAAAAAATGCTGGTCTACATCTTTTGTTTTTAGCATTTAGCAAATCGCTTGATATTTAGTGGGTTATAAATGAACATGAGGATAAATGAGTGCTAAAAGCATGATCTTATCCAATGAGAATTTATTTAGACTAAAACAAGTAAAACTACGTGTTTACTTCCCAGGTACTTCTTCCAATCACTTCAAAGGTACCTAAAAGTTAGCTTAGTGCAACTAATGCTAGGCTTGTGTTTCCAAATATTACCATTTAGTTTCCCCATGCTCAAAATATTTTCTTGAGTTCAAGTGAGTTTTCATGCTTATGATCTTAATTTAACCAAACTTGAAATCTTGAAATATCACTGAATATCTCTCATCACTAAATGAAACAGCCTTGATTAATCACTTTGAGCATTTCAAAATAATCTGTCAGTTAACCTATATTTAACATAAGCATGTGTAAAATTTATATGAGAGCATTCATTGGTAGGAAGGCTTATTCTTAGAAAGATATAAAATCAGATAGCAATTCTTAGTTCTTCAAGTAAGGAGTAGGGTCTAAAGTGTTCCTATTTTTTACTGGTATATCCACTGCAAACCTATTTTGATAGGAGAAATTATTATTACTTCATCTTGGCCAATTCAAATCCTACTTATATTTTTGTTATTGTGACAAAGGAAAAATAATCAAGTATGCTTGTTCTTATGCCACCAAAGCTATTATTTATTTCTTTTTACCAATTTCTTATTCAACTCTCCTTTTCATAACTTGTTAGATGTCTATTTATTAGAATTAAAAAGGCCAATATTTTCAACCTACTACAAAGAACAGTGATAATGTAATAAACATCATTTGAGTGCTTATGATACACCCAAATAGAGTATGTTAAATATTATGATACCCATTTCCCAAAGAAGATGCCAATGATTAGAGAAATAAAACAATTTGGATGTGATTGCACAAACAATAACTGGATTGTCCATGATTTCAAGCTAAACACACTCTAATTTATAGACAATCTAATCTTAACTCAATTATTTAAAGTTTTAACTCAGGTTTGAGCACTGGAGAAGTCTGTTTTATGTGAAAATAATAGGAAAATCTTCTAAGAACCTCACAGTGTACTCTGGAGGCTTTAAGGCAGAGTGAATAACGTACTTTGATATGTTTATGAAAACATGTCAAAAGTAGACAGTGGGGAAGATGTAGAGGATGATAGTTAAAACTAGGAGAAGGAAGATTGAGAAGCAATTTACTGATGAAGTCTTTACAGGAAGTGACTAGGGCCAGACCTAAGAAGGTAGGCAAGGAGAGATGGTAGGGACATTGGATTAACATCTTTAAAGTCAACAGCTCATCAACGGCGGTCTTTGATGAAATGACTTAGCCACTGTGCATTACTTCCTCCTCTATGAAGATAAAATATATTTCAAGGTGTTACCAAAGCTTGAAGTAGGAATATTTTATTATAAATATTCTTGGTATATAACTGTGGGTCTAGGCTTTTTCATAAATGGTCTATTTATACTAGAAGTTAATACTTACAAGAACCCCAATAGGTAAGTGCACATAATTAGTCATAAAGACCAAATATGACTCATAGTGTGGCAATTATTGATGTGAACGGAACTGTGTGCCCCCCTTGCAGACACAGCACTGGTACTGTTCTTGGTGCTGGGGATTCAGTGGTGAAATAAATAAGTCCCTGACTTCATGAGGATTTCCCTTTGCTAAAACAGATAATCTGACTAGTAAGCATTTGGATGAAGGCAGCTAAGTTGGCAAACTATTTTCCAGTTATTTTATGCAAGATATTTTATTCTAGAAATATTCAAAGAGGTGACATAGGAACAAGGCTCATCAGTCTTTCTCCACTTTATTGCATGTTCAGTGAGGACAAGGGGAGCAAAGCAATCTCACATCCTTTTTGGAGGCATTTCCCTTTTATATACTTAGCCCTTTTAATTCTGGACTTGTGGAGTAGCTAACTACAAACTGTCTTGTTTTCTGTTGAATCCCTGACTACTAAAATACAGCCTTAATGTTAGTGAGCTATTAATGTTTGTCAAATAAATAGATAAATGAATGAATAAAGGCATTTTTCATTTTTAAAATATTCATCCCTCAACCATATGTTATTTCTGAAGGGAAAATTGAGTACTTAAGAGTTAATTGCATACAGGCACATGTGCTGGATTTATGGTTGAGCAAAAACAAGGTAATGATTTCAAAGTGGTTCTTAGGAGTTATTTATAATAAGCATTGAGGAGATAATTTTTGGCCATATTTACCTGAACACCAAACTAGAGCATCTCTTTGAAATGTCCTTATACCACCTATTTTAAAAATTAAATCTCATTCATTATTCATATCAAAAGCAATTTTGTAAAATGAACTAATATTCAATATCAAAGCATCACTTACCATATCCAACAGAAAATGATAAATGTTTACCTTGTTCTTCTGTCTTGTCCTTAGACATGGAGATATATATGTATATATCTTGAGAGAGAGAATACATAATCATAGAATCATAGAATATATATTTCATATTCCATTTTTTCTACACAATTATATGAATATCATTGTAATTCTGGATGATACTTTTTCTTCTTGCCCCAATCCTGCCTGACCATTCAGCTACTCATCTTCAGAAGAGTCGTGGAGTTTTACCAGTTTGAGATTTCATTATAAAAGCATGCATTTGCAAGGAAGAATAATCACATTGAAGCATTAAGTAAAAGAAGAACTTAAAATGCACACAATTAAATAATTCATTTCATTTAAAGGTAAAGACAGCCAGGCACAGGGGTGCAGGCCTGGAATCCCAGCAATTAAGGAGGCAAACGCAGGAGGATCTCAAATTCAAGGCCACAGGCAACCTGCAAAATTTAGCAAGACCCTATCTCAAGATAAAAGAGTAGAAAATGGGTTTCAGGTGCATCTTAGTTGTAGAGTTCTTGCAAAGCATGCAAGAGGTCAACCCCCCAATACTGCAAGAAGAAAAAAAGAATAATGACACAGAAATTAAAGGGCATTTGGGAATCCAAGCAACCTCATGAGGAGAATGATAGAGTGCCTGGTAGAAATTCTTCAGCTGTGATATTAGTCATTTGATCTGGGACCAACCACTAAACTACTTTCTGGGTTAGTATGCAAAAATCACCTACATTATCTTTATGGATGTCATGTTTATCTACCTAAGAAGTTGTTCTAACTGACTCAAACTAACCAAGGTCATTGAAAAAGTAATCTATCTATACAATGCTTAATCAAAATTAATCATATAGTGGGCTTACGTATAATACTGAGCACATAGTGTGTGTGTAACATATACTATCCACTGTCTGTCTACAATTATAAGAATGATGATTTCTACAAATCCTCTGCTTGACAAGGGGAAAGCATTTTCTAAAACTTCAGTTCCTCAGTTTGTTGTCAAGCAGAATGAGTTATCTATAGAATTTCCTCATCCTTTTCTTAGATCTCTTCTCTAGGACAGTTCAGAATCATTGTGGTGCTGTCATCCAAATGGAGAAAGGTCAGAGGGAGATTAGGTTTTTTCTCCTTCTAGACTAGCAGTTTATCAGGAGGAAAGGAACTGACAGAATTGAAGGAAGACATGGACCTGTTCATTCATCTTTGCCCCATTCTGCCAATGCAAGTTTGCTACTTGAGAGAACATCCTCAATTGATTCTTTTTAAGGGACTTTAGTCAGGCTGATTACAATTAGATTGACATTTGTCAAAACTATTTCATTGGCTCTTCGTAATCACAAAGTGCATTACTGCTCTTACTCTCCGACATTACAAACAATCAGTTGGAAGAAGTGATTAAAGAGAGGAAAGAATTAGTAGAAAGGAATCCTGACTGCTTCTCACCCAACTACTTAAAGTAACTAAGTCTATAAGAATGTTAACATAGTATCAGTTATTTTGTTTATAATTCATTAGTAGGCTTCCAGTTACTCCTCAAACTTTCCTTGAAGTATAAATGGGATTGCCATTTGAAAACACTATTGTGTTGATTCCAGATGATATACATCTACTCCTTTTTTCCCTTCGGTAGGAAGTGATTGAACCCAGGGCCTTGAACATACTAGTCAAGCATTCTGTCACTGAGCTGCACCTCTAGTCCTTTTAAATATAGTTATTAATCATTTTATCTTGAGACGGGGCAGGATAAATTGCAAAGGCTCCCCCTGGCCTCCAACTCAGCATCCTCCTGGGTCAACCTCCCAAGTCCCTAGGATTATCAGTGTGGCCATGACAGGTGACTTTATAAATCTACTTTTAAATTAAAAATCAATTTAAGCCCGGCGTGGTGGCTCATGCCTATAATCCCAGTGGCTTGGGAGGCGGAGTCAGGAGGATAGCAAGTTCAAAACCAGAGGCAGTCTGTGCAAGACAATGTCTCAAAAAAAAATAAAAGGGGGGCGGGGAGCTGAGGGTGCATCTCAGTGGTGCAGCACTTACAAAGCATGCAAGCACGAGGCCTTGGGGTTCAAACCCCAGTACCGCAAATAAATAAATAAATAAAATAAAATAAAATAAAAAGAAATAAATAAAAAGAAAAAAGAAAAATTAAAAGTCATTTTATACATTATGATGCATTTTAGTGTTACAAAGCTGATGTGCCAATTTCACTACTTATTGATTGTGCATCCTTGTGCAAATTAGTTAATCTCTTGATTCCTATTCTTCCACTTTTAAATGTAGATGATTATAGTCACAACTACACTGGACTATCTAAGAATTAAATAGTACAATACATGGCAAACCCTTAGAGTAGCACCTAATTTATAATAAGTATTTCAAAGTATTAGATATATTTATTATTACTATTAATTTTATTATTATTTTTGTTGTTGTTAGGTGCCCTTGAGTCAGGTCCAACCCATAGCAAACCTCATAATTTTATTAAAACATGATATTTTCCTAGCTGTGTATATCAGGCAATTTAAGTTACTTATTTTAGATGTTAATAATACTTAGAGTGATAAATAAGTAGTTTACAATATTTTCCAATCTAAAAGACCTATCTTTAGTACTAAATCACCACAAATTAATTTTACAAGCTAGGTCAGATATCTGAAAGTCATTGAAACTAAGCTTTATATATAAATAGCAATCCACAATTTTATCAGAATTGAAATATATCTCAATTCCATTCAAATTGCTATGTCTTATTTAGTAGTTTTTGGCACTCATCATATTTTTACTTATTTTCCATTTTATTTACCAAGTCCTCTTGTGAAAGTGACTGAGAATATATTATTTATTGTTCTAGTTTTATAGCTGAACATCTGAGACTCAGAATGAATTTAATATCTAAAACATGGTGAGGCAGAAACTGGAGATTGACAAAATGAATAAAGTCATTTATTCTGTGACATTTTCTTTATTTGAAAGAGCAAATTATGCAGTACACTTTCCTTGTCCAAGAGAATAACCTTTCTTTATATTAGGCAGGCAAGACTATTTTGTTAGGACAGACATAGATGACGTTAGAAGGATCAAATTTTCTCTGCATCTGATAGCTGAGAAAATGGTGACAGTGTTAAATTTTGGTCTAGAAACATTAATGAATTATTTAGCAATCTACTTGGAATAACATCACTTCTTCCATCAAGCAAATATGGTTAAGCCTGTACCAAATACTACGCATAGTTCAAGACCCTAGGACATAGCAGTGAACAAAACTAAAGTTACTTCTCATTCCAATGAAGTTTTCTTCAGTTATGGGAAGAGAACAATTTTTTTGGTGTGGAGCAGGGATACTCAGTACTTCACACATGCTTGGTGGGCATTCTGCCCCTGAGCTTACTCTCCAATTTATTTTATTTGTTTATTTATTTTTGGAGACAGAGTCTTACCAGTTACACAGACTGCCTCTGCCCTCAAACCTGTGATATTACTACCTCAGCTTTCTGAATTACTGACATTACAGGTGTGGCAGAATTGTGTGTGTGTGTGTGTGTGTGTGTGTGTGTGTGTGTGTGTGTGTATTAGAGAAAAAGAGAGTAATTTGTAAAAATTAGAAGGAGAACAGGGATAGGCAATGCCAGGAATAGGATGTTCCACTTTAAAATAGAGCAAACATGGAATCCTTACTGACAAAGCAGATGAGTTTCAGTGAAGATCCAATGATGATGAGAAAGCGATTCACCTGGATTAGGGGAAGAATATTTCACAGTGAGGGAATAGTAGAAGCAAAGCCGACAGAATGAAACATGCCATGGGTTTTAGAGCAATCATCAGGAAGCCATTAACAGCCAGGGAGTCATTATGGTGCAGGCAGTGGAACCAAGGAAAGGAGTTGTGAGAGCTGACTTGGGACAAGGTTATGTGGGATTTCACTGATCCTTTTAGCAACTTTGGTGTTTATTAAAAAAAGAGGGAAGTCACTTGAAGAATCACTTTGACTGTTATTTTGAGAATAGATAAAATGAAAGGAAATAGGAAATCAAGACTCCAGAACAATAAAATTTACAAAAGTTTGTAGTGGTTAGGGGTAGTACTTGTGAAATAGAGATGGAAAATTTTTATATTTTAGACATACTTAGAAATTACAAGTAATCATTAATTTGCTAATATATTTGACATGGGGAATAAAAGAGAGAGTGGAGTCAAGGTTATTCCAAGTCTTTTTGAATGAGAAAGTGGAGGGTGAATTGTCCTTTTCTGGGAAGAAATGGTTGTTGTTAAGTGCCTTAGAGTCAGGTCCAACTTCTAGGGATCCTCATAGGGTTTTCAATGGCTAATTCTTCTGGGTTTGCCTTGGGAGTGGCTTGCCAAGTCCTTCTCCCATTTTTGCAATCCTGGGGAGTGAACTCAGGACCTCAGAGACTCCATAGCAGTGTTCTAATAACTGAGCTAAATCCAAACCCAGGAAGAAATGGTAGGAAGAGCAAATTGGGTGGGGACAGGGAGTTTAATTTGTTGTTGTTATTAGGTGCCATTCAGTCTTGTCCAACTCTTAGAGGCCCTCATAGGATTTTCAGTGACTGGTTGTTTTGGGACTGTTTTCAGAAGTGGACTGCTTTATCCTTCTCCCATAAGTTCTGTTTAGTATATTCTAAATTTATAGTGCCTATCAGAAATCAAATGGACGTATCAAGAAGGTAGTTCATTATAAGTATGAAACATAATATAAAGTCTGAGACAAAATAGATATTTGGCAATCCCAAATGTATAGGTGGTATTTAAAGTCATAGTCCAGAATTAAGTCTTAAAGGGAATTAGTCTGATGGAAAACATGTGATGGTCTAGATATGCATTATGATGCATTATATTGTAACAAGAAAGGAAGAGGAAACCTTAGAAGTGAATAAGAAAGTATGACCAAATGGAGGAAGAAAACTGGAGAGAATGGCATTATAGAAGCTAAATGATGTGTTTTCATTAGAAAGAATTTCCTAGTCCTTATAATGTAAACTATACCAGTAGTAACTACATGGGTAATTTACTCTAGCACTTACAACATCTTTCTTTCTTTCTTTCTTTTTCTTTCTTTCTTTCTTTCTTTCTTTTTCTTTTCTTTTCCTTTCTTTTCTTTCTTTTTTTTTCTTTTTTTGCGGTACTAAGGGTTGAAAACAACCTCACACTTGCACTTCCATGATTTGCAAGTGCTGAACCACTGAGCTTCACATCCAGCCCATGTTTTTACTATTTTTTTGAGACAGAGTTTTGCCAAAATTCAATGAATGCTTCTGGTCTTGCACTTGCAATCCTCTTGTCTCCCTCTCCCAAACCACTGGGGTTACAGGCATGTCCCACTGTGCCAGCTCATTTTTCTAAATATTTATTTAGTTCAAGATAGAATAAGAATCAACCCAACATTATATTTTAATGTCTATCAGGTACAAAGGGCAGGTTATTAAAGAAAGAACACACAAACACACACAGCACAGACAGCACTGATGAAACCTTATCCCTGTTTTCAGAGCATAAAGATAGCAGGGCATGATGGTACAGACCTGTAATCCCAGCAACACAAGTGGTATAGACAGGAGGATTGCAAGTTTGAGACCAGAAGCAGACTTTAGAACTAAAGGAGACCCTGGATCAAAAAAAAAAAAAAAAAAAAAAAAAAAAAAAAAAAAAAAAAAAAAAAAAAAAAAAAAAAAAAAAAAAAAAAAGGCTGCAGTAGAGTGTTTACAAAGCATGTATGAGGCCTGGGTTCAACCTCCAAGTACTGGGAAAAGAAAAAGAACAAAGATAGGAAGACAATTCATAATAGTGTTTATAAGGTTTATAGTTGGGAGAAGGACCTGGCAACCCCCTCCCAAAAATCAATCTGCCATTGAAAACCCTATGAACAGCAGAGAAGCACTGAAAATAGTGTTTTCCCTGTTGTACAGAGGGTCGCTATGAGTCGGATACCGACTCGACGGCACCTAACAACAACAACAACAACAAGGTTTATAGTAATGACAATTAAAGGTGATGGGAAGATAGGCAGCTTCAAGAGGTAAAGGTAATATTTGAGCTGGGTAAGTATATATATGTGTGTATATGTATGTATATTAAATATATATATATATATATATATATATATATATATATATATATATATATATATGTATGGTCTTGTTGTTGATAGGTGCCTTCAAGTTGTGTCTGACTCACAGTGATCCTAACAGTGTTTTCAATGGCTGACTGTTTCGGTATTGCCTTGGGAGTAGATTGCCTCATCCTTCATATATATATATATATATATATATATATATATATATATATATATGGGGATGCGGTTTATTTTAGTTGTTAAAGTGCTGTGCTGCACTTTCTTAGGCACTGGGTTTGATCCCTAGCACTGCCAAAACAAGGGAAGGACCTGGCAACCCACTCCCAAAACAATCCCAAAAGAATCTGTATGACTAGCAGAGAAGAACTGACATAGTGTCAGGGATGGCACGGTGTCAGGGAGTGTTTCATTCTGTTGTACATAGGGTTGCTATGATTTGCACCTGACTCGACAGCACCTAACAACATATATGTTTATATATATGTATATATGCATATATATACATATGTATGTATAATATATAAACATATATATAAACATATATATATAAACATATATATAAACATATATATATATATATATATATATATATATATATGCATGCATATGAAGGGGCTGGGATTTAGCTCAGCTGGTAGAGCACTGTGCTGCAGTCTCTCAGGTCCTGAGTTCATTTCCCAGTACCTCAAAAATGGGAGAAGGACTTGGCAATCCACTCCCAAGGCAATCCCAAAATAGTTACCCATTGAAAACCATATGAGGGTTGCTATGAGTCAGAAACCAACTCAATGGCACCTAACAACAACAACATATATGAAGAATAATGATATTTCAGATTTCAGGCCAAAAGATAGCATTCAAAATGGCAAGGACATGTGAAAGGGCAAGGCATGCTTCATAACGAGGAATGGGTTTATTTGACAGAAACACAATGTGCAAAGGAAAGTGAGAGTAAATAGAAATAGATAAACATTTTTTCCCTTTGTGAAAAAGTCTTGCTGAACCATTTTGTAGAAAGAAAAATTTGATGGAGTAAGAGATTTTTTCAGAACCAAGTATTGTGATTACCATCATTTTATAAAAACCCTTTTATGTTCTGGGAAAAGCCTCAAGCATGATATATTGTAAGATTAATATTTATTTGGATAAACACATAGAAACATAAATGATTGTCTTTAGGTTAATCCATTAGGTATGTTTTAATTTCAAATAATTTCGCTGGAGCTGTTTTCTCAATTCCTAAAATGTAATACCATGTTTTAATATTCTCTCTTTCCTAGAAATGATTCTCTTTGTTGTAAGACAGCAAGATCACCCAGTGAAAGAGGAGCTGAATAAGTGGGAACATCATCTGATAAACTGAAGGTATGTGAGGGCAACATTAATTGCTTTCAAAAAGAAGTGGACAGAAAAATTGTTTTGTATATTCATGAGCGTATTGTTGAAATGACTTGGTTTGTGAATCAACATAGTTAATTTTCAAATGCTTGGCCTGGGGCAACTTATCACTGGTGAGTGTGGGTTGGTTCATATACCTGGAATGCCTCATTCATCCTCTAAGCATATAACATCTTACTGCTCGGAAAGCTTGGAAAGCCTTGGTTTTTTGTTGTTGTTGTTTGTTTGTTTGTTTGCTTTTTGAGTTATTGGGTTTGAACCCACAGCCTCGCACTTGCATGCTCTGCAAGTGCTGGACCACTGAGCTGCACCCCAGCCCATTTTTTACTTTTTGAGACAGGGTCTCACTAAGTTACACACACTACCTCTGGACTGCATCCTCTTGCCTCCACTTCCCAAGCCACTGGGATTACAGGAGTATGCTACTGTGCCTGGCTCAGAAAGCCTGTTTTATGACTGTATGAACATGTGTTCTCACTTACTTTGCTCCATGACTCTTACTGAACCCATTGTTTGCCCTTCATTTTTCTTTCTGTATCACCCCTAATCCTGCCACCATACCATCGTGGTATCTGATCCTGTCAGATCAGGGATGCTAATTAGGGTTACTACCTGGGTGGGAGACTGCCTAGGTACACCAGGTGCTGTACGCTTGGGAGAAGGACCTGGCAACCCACTTCCAAAGAACAATAAGCCATTGAAAACCCTATGAATAAAAGAGAAACACAATAGTGTTTGAGCTGTCATACATAGGGTTGCAATGAGTCAGATACCAGACACTGGAATGATGGCACCTAACAACAACAACAACCATCACTCCTACGCATCAGATGCCACTTAGCTTTATTTGCTTATGTGAATCCCAAGGCAGCCGGTGGGGTTATCTCTTAATCTGTAGTTTTCTACCATATCTATCCCTGCCATATTTCCTTTGATAACTGCCAAATTAATGTTTATTTGCACAGCTATTTTATTATTTTATATATCTTTCACTGCCTGCAGCCCTTGCCCTATGGCATCCAATCCCATCAGATTTCAGAGGCTAAGTAAGGTCAGGCCTGGTCAGTACTTGGATGGGAGACTGCCTGGGAACATCAGGTGCTGTAGGCTTGGGAGAAGGACCTGGCAACCCACTCCCAAAAATCAATCAGCCATTGAAAACCGTATGAATAGCAGAGAAGCACTAACAATAGTGTTTCGCCTCTTGTACATAAGGCCGCTATGAGTCAGATACCAACTCGATGGCACCTAACACCAACAACAACATGTATCTTTCACTAGATCAAATGCTCCTGTGCAGGCAAGGGACATATGTGTTTGGTGATGTGCGTACACAGTCACAGGATAATGCTGCTTGATTCTGCCTGACCCTGAGTAGAATTTGGCCATTTAACATATTCACATTCTTCTGGTTGTATGAAATTTCTGTTCTCCTTGGGCTCAAATCTTCCCCTGACTTCCTTAATTTTAGGTGAACCAATTTGCTTGTTGGTATAACAGATGAGGGTAACTGATGTTCATGCACATCACTAATGGTTTTCGTCTTTAGACATTGAAATATCCTTGTATATTTACCTATATTGTATTTCTTGATTCTGAAAATACCCCTTATGTTTGATTTTAATTCTAATACTTTGCATTTTTATCAACTTTATTAAATCAACTATTCATCTCTTGATTTCTATTTTCTACTTTCTGGGTTCCTACCACACAGGCAAAAATGAAGCATTTGTATTGTACACATATCCCAGAAACATTCAGCCAACTAAAATCAAAACAAAACAAAATGCTTTCACCTTACTAGATCTGAGGTGCTTTTCTCCCCCCAAATTAACCTCTCAATTTATTCATTTATCCCTAAAGAACTGTCAATATTCCTTGCCAACACATGGTGAATTCCATAAAAGAGAGACTATTTTTATTTTGCTGCACAGTATATTTCTGGTACCTAACACAGTATCTAAAATGGTAGGGCCTCAATAATTAAGTGGATTTATTTAGCTCCTCTCTCATTTCTCATTCTGCCTGGGTATTAAAGTTTTGCTTCAAGCACTGCTTAAATTACTCTCACCAAAATAACCAAGCATAATAGTTCCCTCCTCTATCATTCAACCTGTAACAATGCTTCAAATTCTATCTTTTATTCCCATATCATAATCTAGCCTAATCACTTCCTCAGAGTCTCAACCCCTTGAGGTTAGGATAATTAAATTGGTTATTTCTTTAGCCTCCCTAACTGTTAGCCAAAGGCTTTCTATTCAAAGTTTACTAATGACATTAATTAATATCTTTAGGTAGTGGGAGATACTGTGGTGTTAGTCTAACCACATTAGCACTATTTTTGATAAATCTATTTTTTTGCTGAAATGAAAATGTGGAAATTTAGCAGAATATTCTCTTATAAACCATCTTTAAATTATTACAGAAAAAATTTAAATTCTATATAGAATGAATTATGTCATTCATATGTGCTACATCATTATTTTGGTCCATTTATTAATTTTGGCCAATAATATATATGAATATACTGGACAAACAAACACAAATAAGCACCTTTACTTCTGGCTACTTTCATGTACTGTGATTAAACTCTAGTAGATTAAGTGTCAACTCAGGATCTATAAGTATAGCATGGTAGGTCTGTGCATTTAGACCAGTGCCGTATTTTCAAAAAATCAAGTGGAATATAATCCGTATAAATTACTATTCACAGAGAAAACAGAACATATAATCCAAGCTAAATCCAAAGACTCTGCTGATTTCACATACGTAAGTACATATAGGCACACAGGTCTGAAAAATTGGATGCAGGTATGCACGCTTAAAAAAAGAGTATCCACCAATTAAATAATTTAGAAAGAAATAAAATCCTCTTTCAGTTTCATTTCCAATAAATCAGCACAATGTGAGGTAAAAAAAAAACAGCAATTGTTTTAGGAATCTGAGTAGAGACTTAGAAATTATTCTACACCCACCTTTTTTCTGTTTTCAGGTTGTGCCATTCCAAAATAGGTTTTCACTTTCTGCTTTGCTTAATTCTGTTCTTCCTCTAATTCATATGAATCAGCTGCCTCAGTTGAGGATATGCACCCCAGGTTTGATATTTTAAACTCCTTTGGAACACTATTTCCAGTAATTACCTACAGCTACAAGCACTCAAACATATGGATTAAAGTTTCCCCACCACATACCTTGCTCAGATCTTTGGGAGGCCTTCCAGTAAATGAAAGGGATCAGGCAAATCCAAACTGATTGGTGGTTTGAGGTCCAAATAATATATTTCCTAATTAACTTTTTTTTGCCATTAGTTTTAACTTAATATAAACAGAAATAATTTATTTAATAAAACTGTGGTGGATTTGTTTCTCCCAACTCTTGAATGTAATCCATTTTTAGGCTTAATATTTGAATTCTACTACTTGTATAGTGTTCATTCATGATATATCACTATTTCTCATAGAGACATCTGGATCTAAGTAAATCCTAAAGTATGGCCACGGGTTGTTTAATGACATGGATGTGTTCTGATAAATTCATTGTTGGAGAATTTCATGATTCTATGAATGTCACAGAGTTAATTACATCAACCTAGGTAGGATAGCACACTATACACTTAAGCTAAATGGCATGCTGTCATTTGTTTTGTCTTCTTTTAAAACGTTTTAAACAAAACACTAGATGCAAATACAAACAATTAGCCTAGGCAGACACAGAGTCAGGATGATCAACATCACTGTATTCTCCCTCAACATCTTGCATCACTGAAATTCTTCAGGACAATCACCATCATGGAGTCATCATCTTCTATGGTAGTAATGCCTTCTTCTGGATTCTTTCCTGAAGGAACTACCTGAGATTATTTTATAGTTAACTTTAAAAAGAACATGTAATAAAAGGAGTATACTCTAAAATAATGATAAATAGTAGAATAAGTGCATAAACCAGTAGCCAATTTATTATCAAGCATTATGTACTATACATAATTATAAGCAGCTTGCGTTGAAGGCCTGCTTCCTAGGCTACAAACGAGGGACTTGTTCCTTATGGGCTGGGATTTGGCTCAGTTGGTAGAGCACTGCGCTACAGTCTCTGAGGTGCCTAGTTCAATTCCCAGCACCACACAAACAGGAGAAGGACCTGGCAATCCACTCCCAAGGCAATCCCGAAACAGTCAGTCATTGAAAGCCCTATGAGGGTCCCTATGAGTCGGATACCGACTTGACGGCACCTAACAACAACAACAACATGCTTTAAAACTTGTAGCCATACCATGGTGGTGTCTGATCCAGTCATATCTTGGAAGCTATGCAGGGTCACACTTGATTAGTACTTGGATGGGAGACTCCCTGGGAACACTAGGTAATGTAGGATTGGGAGAAGGACCCAGAAGCCCACTCCCCACCAAAAAAATCTGCCATTGAAAACTCTATGAATAGCAGAGAAAGTGGTGTTTCACCTGTTGTACACATGGTTGCTATGAGTGGGACACTGACTTGACAGCACCTAAAAACAAAAATGCTTTAATTGAACTGGAGTTTAGCGCAATTGGTAGAGTGCTGCTCTGTGCTCTCTGAGGTCCTGGGTTCATACCCCAGTACCGCAAAAATGGATGAAAGATTTAACAGGCCCCTTCTGAGAACAATCCTGAAACAATCAGCCATTGAAAACCACATGAATAGCAGAAGAGCACTGACATAGTGCCTGGCATGGCACATTTCATTCATTTGCTTTTGTACTTAGGATCACTAAGATCTGACTCAAGGGCACCTAACAACAACAACATGCTTACTACAACTGTACTACCCTAGCATTGGATCTTGTCACATACCTGAAGCTAAGCATGGTGGAGCCTAATTAGTACTTGGATGGGGGACTACCTGGGAATACCACAGCCTGTAGGCTTGGGATAAGGACCTGGCAGCCTATCCTGAAACAGTCAGCCATCAGAAACCCTTGAATAACAGAGAAGAACTTACACAGTGTTAGATATGGAAGAGTCAGATAGTATTTCATGTGTTGTACATAGGGTTGCTATGAATCGGACCGACTCCATGACACCTGACAACAATATGCTTTTATAAAACTGGTGGCACTGTAGTATAAATAGCTCCTTTGTAAAAACAATCTTCCTTGAAGTATTTTAATTTAAATTTGCCAAATATTTACTGTCAAAACTGGTATAACATCTCTCTTTGCAATTCTTTAATTAACTTCATGTTGCCAACAATTTTGCAAAATTGTAACCAGTAGAGGTGAGTATGAAACTAAATATAAGTATTTAAAATAAAAAGCATGAGCTGCCTATAAAGACAGAAAGAAATTTGGGGAAAATACGAAGACAATATTTCATTTCCAATGTTTGTTCTTTACTTCTACATGTTTAGTCTGGCCACAAAAATCCATCCCAGAATTGAGTTACTACAAGGTGGTATTATTTCTGGTGAACATTTCCATTTTTGTCTTTTAGTTTTTTTGCAGTGTTGATCATTGCACCTAGTGCCTTGTATATGCTTGTCAAATTCTTATCACTTAGTCATATCCCTAACCCTTCTTTTCTCTTTTTTCTATGAAAAATTTTGTTACTGTACCTACCAGGATATCCCATCAAAATTTTACCCATTTAATTTTCATCTTATCAGAGGCTGTTGTAATTTAGTTAACCAATAAGGCCTTGTAGATTATGAAAAAATTTGAGAGACAGAAGGATTCAGCTTGGTGTGGGTGGGCATGCTGACAAAAACAAAGGCTGACTGTATGGGTATTAGCATTCAACAGGTCATAAATTCATTTTAATCATTTGCTGATGTTTTCCATTTTTAAAGAGAAGCTGTCTTAAATCAATAGAATTAGATCTCTTCCATTTGCAAAGAACTCAAATGAGAAACGTGCTTTGTTATTTAATTACAGAATTAGCCTTTGAACATTTTTTAACATTTGTGTTAGAAGAGGCAGTTCTTCATATTAAAATTAATATTGCAGGATATTATACAATTGTCCACCAAAATGCTTCCATATCATGTTAGGATTCTGAATTTAGCTGAAGCTTTGAAATTATAAGCATATTATAGAGATTTGGAGAAGTTGAGAAAAAAATTATGGGACCAACTTAAAGCAAAATAATATTAGTGCATTTACTTCGATTTTCTTGTATTTTTTAAATTTTGGTGCACAAACTAAATTTGCACACACAGACCAGAGATTTTTTTCCCCAAATTTCTATAGTTTTATAATAATTGTAAGTATCTTAAGAACACTGCTTGGGCCAGGTGTGGTGGCAAACACCTGCAATCCCAGCATCCAGGGAGGTGGAGGCAGGAGGATTGCAAGTTCAAGACAGAGGCAGTCTGTGTAATTTAGTGAGAACTTGTCTCAAAAAAAAAAATGTACGAGTGATGCAGCTCAGTGGTTCAGCACTTACAAAGCATGCAAGCGTTCGGCCCTGAGTTCAACCACCAGTACCGCAAAAAAAAAAAAAAAAAAAAAAAAAAAAAAAAAAAAAGAACACTTAAATATTTAATAAGTCTTAGCTATAATTTTGGCTGGAGTTTAGCTCAGTTACTACAATGCTGCTCTGCACTCTCTGAGGCCCTGGATTTGATCCCCAGCACCACAAAAATGGGAGAAGGAAGTGACAATCCACTCCGAAAGCAATCTTAAAATAACCAGGCATTGATTTACCTATGAGTGTCATTATGAGTCAGGCCTGACTCTAAGGTGCCAAACAATAACAACCACAGCAACTATTAATTAATAAAATATTCAATGCAGCTTCAATAATATAAACTCCTCCCATTATAGTGACATTCTTTAAGATGCATCTACTTCCATATTGTGAATTAGCAATTTTTGTCAAATCAAAATTACATCTTTTTTTTTCAAAATTTTACAACCATCTGGGCACCATGGCACAGGCCTGTAATCCCAGCTACTCAGTAGGCTAAGGCAGAAGGATAGCAGGTTCACGGCCAGAGGCAGCCTGTACAATTTAGCAAGATCTTATCTCAAAAACAAATTTGAAAAGGGGTTGGGCACACAGTTCAGTGGTAGAGCACTTGCCTAGCATGTGTGAGGCCTTGGATTCAACCCCCCAGTACTAGGGGAAAAATTCTAACCAAAAAATTGAGGCACGTCTCACAGTAGTGTCAAATAGTTTAATTTTTAATGTATTTTTATTATGTGTGATACATAGAAAGCAGAGTCTGTGGTATCTTAATATTTTAATTTCTGTGATTAGAGTACCACACATTAGATTAGAAACTCTTTGTGTGTGTGTGGGGCTGTGCATGTGTGGCAGCAGAGTCTGAAAGAAAGGTTACACCTTATCTCTTACATGTCACCTGGAAGTCCTTTCTGGTTTTAACCTTAAAAATTGCTACAAAGCATCATAAAATTTAGGTATTAGAACACAAGAGAAAGAAATTAATTACAACACCTGAGTTGTAAGATTTAAAAATATATCTTTACTGCATTTATTTTGTGAGCTTCTAAATAATGCTTTATGTCATGCATGTTATGGGTTGGCTTACAAAGAAACAATGTTTCCTTTGATTCCTTAGGAAACAGTATTAAAAATAAAGGAAAAAAAGTTTGTCCCCTTTTGAAACATCTTTTTAAAAATTGAATGCATAGTGGTTAGATATACTTTTCTTCCCAACAATTCAGCATCAACCATGTAGAAAACTGAAGTGAAACACCAAATGTCAAAAGTCCCTATGCACTTCCCACTTGCACGAAGAAAAACACCTTTTAGTTATAAAAATAGAAATTGCATGGTAATCAACGTTCCCCTGGCTATTAATGCACTTATAACTGCCCAAAGAGGGTATAACAATATTCTAAGAAAATCATCTGCCTAAAATCACCTTTATGGTGACTTAAAATTTTCTTTCTGTGGTGTCTACTGGTAATAAAAATTTGATCACAACAAATAGATACATATTTTCTTACCTCTAGTAAGCACTAGATGTTGATAATATTATGCTTGCTATATTTCAGAAGGATGACTTCACTTTTACCTAAGTTATCTTACTTTATTGATTAATTTCATTTTATGCAATAATCAGCTCATTTTAGTAATATCAAAAAATACATATAATTCCTTTAAGAGTCTGAACACACATGATTCTTTCCTGCTGAGCATAACCACAATTAATACTGTTGGATATATTGATATTTTTCTCTATGCAGTTTTCTCTGTCTTTCAGTCAACAAATTATTGTAAATATTTCTGCTCTCATCTCTCATCTTGAGACAGGGTCTTGCTAAGTGGCATAGCCTACTTCTGCCCTCAAATTCATGATCTTCCTGCCTCAGCTTCCTAAGATTCTGAGATTCCAGGTATATGATTCCTAGCTATTTCTCTTTTTAATAACATTTTTAAGATTTATATCATATTTCTATCCTGGCTCATTTAACTTACGCCCTAGTGTTAAAAAAACATATCTAACATTATATTGCTAGAAACAGTGCCAGGATGAACATGTTTATCACTGTGGATGTACTCTACTATTTTTAGAATCAATTTGTCATAGAAAAATATTGGAATAACAGGTATATGTAATTTGAATGCTTTACATCTCTGCCAAATTTAGAAAGTTGTATCCAGCAGTGTAGGAGAGTGTTTCATTATTTTATTAAATATTTACAAAGCTGACAGATTAGCATGCTATTCTACTATTATTTTGATTTCTTTCCTCATCATTAATGAATATTCACATTTTTTACACGTTTACTGACTAATTTCACTTTTCCTTTTGTTAATGTTTAATTTTTCCTTGGCTGGATTATGCTTACTGAGCAAAATATAAGAGGAAGAAATGTGATATGTAATACAAGGGTCATAGTGAAGAGGGGAATAAGGCATTCTCTCTACTTGGTGTTGCTGCTTGTTGGAAAATAATCTCTTCCTCTGGAGGCTTGTGATGAATTTGGTGTTTTTACAGAATGCCAAAGCAGTCAATTTAGTGAAACTCAAGTCTGACCAATTCATGGTATTTAAGTTGACTAGAAGAAAAAAGTCATAGATTTTGACTTTCTTAGTCATAGATTTTGACTTTCTTTTTTTAACTAACTATAAGCAGGTGGTATCAACACCACTTACAGTAAAGGCTAAGATCTTTCTACCCTTAAGTCCTCATCATATAGACAAAATATCACTGACCCTCTACAATGTTTGAGTTAGTGCACCAACAGTTTACTCATATTGTTGTTGTTGTTAGGTGCCGTCCAGTCAAGGCCAACTCACAGTGACTCCATGTATAGTGCAAGGAAACACTCTAGTATTCTGTGCCAGACACAAGATCTTATTTATGTTTAAGCCCATTGTTACAGACACTATGTCAATTTGTCTAGTGGAAGATTGACTTGCCACTATACCAAACATGATATCTTTCTCCAGGGATTTGTCTCTACTGACTGCATGTCCAAAATATGTAAGACACAGTCTAGCAATGCTTGTTTCCAAGGAGCACTCTGATTGCACTGTTTCTAGGACAGATCTGTTGGTTCTTTTGGCAGTCTATGGTATATTCAATAGATGTCTCCAGCAACATAATTCAAAAGCATCAGTTCTTCTCCTGTATGCCTTGTTCAATGCCCAGCTTTCACAACCATATGATGTGACTGAAAATGCCATAGCATGAGTCAGGTGCACCTTTGTCTTCAATGTGCCATCTTTATTTTTCAGTCCTCTAAAGAAATCTTTTGCCACAGCTTCACCCCAAGCAATATGTCTTTTGATTTCTTGACTGCCGCTTCCATGGATGTTGATTGTAGAACCACGTGAAACAAAATCATGGACAACCTCAATCTTTTCTCCATTTATTGTGAAGTTGCATACTGACCCAGTCTTAAGGATTTTTGTTTTGTTGGTGTTTAGTTGCAATCCATGTTGAAGGCTATCTACTTTGATCTTCATCAGTAAATGTTCTAAATCCTCTTCACTTTCAGCAAGCAGAGTTGCATCATCTGCATAACACAGGTTGTTAATGAGTCTTCCTCCAATCCTGATGCTGCGTTCTTCCTCATAAAGTCCAGTTCTCAGGTTATTTGCTTAGCATATAAATTGAAGATATATAGTGAAAAGATACAGCCCTGATACACACCTTTCTCAACTTTAAAGAGGAAGTGTTTCCTTGTTCTATTTGAGCAACCGCCTCCCGTTCCATGTACAGATTTCTCATGAGTAGAATTAGGTGCTCTGGTATTCCCATTTTTGTAAATGTTATCCATAATTTCTTATGATCCACACAGCCAAATGTCTTTTCATAGTCAATAAAACATAGATATCTTTCTGATATTCTCTGTTTTTTGCTAATATCTACCCAATACCAGCAATATAGAACATGTTCAGCAAATGCAAAATTATCTAAATTTGCTGATGAGAAATCCAATGATAACAGCAATAGAGTAATTTTTATACATTAACCCTGGTAGAAAAGGATATTACCAGAATTTTGCATAAGTTTGTCAAACCTCAAACTCTATGCTCTAAATATCTCATCCTAGAATAATGCCCCTCTTGTTATAAATTTCATATAGTAAAATAAGTTACATTGTCCTGTGAGACAAACAACCCCTAAATCTCAGGATCTTAAAATGGTAATGTGTTTGTTGTTGTTGTTAGGTGCCTTCCAGTCGGCATCCAATGCATAGTGACCCTACTTACAAGAGGCTAAAGACTATTGTTTCAAAACACTTCTCTAATAGTCACAGGGTTTTCAATAGATGATTGTATTTTGGGAATGGGTTGTTGGGTATAGGGAGAAATTGGGAGGAAATTGGCAAAAACCCCCAAACTGGGAAAACGGCTTCTGAAGATGTGGTTTGTAAATTAGAAATCTAGGGAAAATGAAAGTAACTTGGCTGGATGCTTGTACAAAACCCTTCAAAAATCCTCCAAACCTGGTTGGACAATTAGAATCATAGCTGATTGGCTCAGGCCATTCCTTGAGCTAGTTATATAAGGAGCTACACTGCAGCAGCTTGATCCTTTTTTGCCCAGACCACTGATGAGGAAACATCTCCCTCCCTCCCCCCCCCCCCCCCCCCCCCCCCCCCCCCCCGTGACCAGCAACCATCAACAAGGAAAGAACATGCTCTCTGTGGAGACCACAAACATGGAAGCCTCTGCCCTTGAGGCTGTATAAGAGCTACTAGCACTTAAAGTGGTATGCTTTGGGTTTCTCTCTACCCTGATAAGGGCAGAGAAATGAAGTGCTGTGTTTGTATCTGCAAGGCAAAAGCTCCCAAGGCTTCTCCTTTCTCCCCTCTCTGCCAGCTTTCCTGAGGGCTGCACGAGTCCATGTGTCCCACCCGAGGGTCCCAAGTGAATTGTGTTTAGTATCTGTGTGTGTGGAGGTGCCACCCATCTGAACATCCAGGCAGGACTGGGAGGCACGAGCCCCACATAGAGGTGGTGCCCAAAGTGGGGCCCCACAGCTGGGTCCTTCTCCGAAGCCTACAGCACCTGGGGTTCCCAGGTGGTCTCCCATCCAGAGACTAACCAGATCTGACCCTGCTTAGCTTCTGAGATTTGACTGGATCTAACATCACAGTGGTACAGCTGCAGGAGAGTAACATGTTACTTCTCTAAATACTATAAATGATTGCAGGTTAGCTGATGGTTCTGTTTTTCCACTGCTGTATATTGAGGTTCAGGTAATGTATACCCCCTAGACCACTGATGGTTGACAAGGCAAATGAATTGAGAAAGAATATGCCAAATAATCTTTCTCTGGCTTGCCATATTTCCTACCAGAAGTGATATATAACACATCTCTTCACATTTTACTGGTCAAAGCAACTCATGAGTTACACTTGGTAAGGTCTTGAGGATGCAAAAGAGAAATTGGATAGGCCCAATATAACAAGTGTCCTTGTAAGTGAAAGACATTCATTAGAGGAACAGAAGAGAAGTGAAGATGGTATACAGGAGGAATTTTTTTAAAAAAAGATATATTTGTTGATGGAGCCTCCCTCTAGTCACTATATACTCAAATCACTCATTTCTGTGCATACCACAGTTACTCTTTCCCTAAGAGACACTAGACACCCAGTGGATGCATCCAGATATCAGACTCTGTGCCCAGAGTTCTTAAGCCCTGAAATTTCCTCATCAGAGCTGGCCACAGCCCCTCTAGAATCAGAGACATATTTATTGAAGAACAAATTAACTCTCATGTATAATATCTAATCGTTAAACACACACAAAAAAACAATACTTTGTTGGAACTGGATATATTCAATTATTATGTGTAATTCTAATGTAACAGAGGGGTCCCTGGATCCATGGGTTTCCAATCCATTTTTTCTTGTTTTAGTCTTTGGGATATTCTTATTTTTTCTTCTTTCAATCAACTTTATTTTAGCTGATACATAAAATAATAAAAATTGTACATATTAATGGGTTGATGTGATATTTAGATATACGGTATGTCAAAAATATAGTGAATGTTTAATTTTAAAACATTACTACAGCAAAAAGCACATTGTCATTAATCTCCCTCAAATACTCCTTCTGGCTTCAAATACACTTCTTTCATCATTCTTGCCAACCTCCCAAAGCAGTTCTGGAAGTCTTCTTTTATGACTCTCTTTAGTTGACTGGCTGCCTTGATGTCCTGGATAGATTCAAGTCGTTTACCATTCATAGTCATTTTGACTTTAGGGAAGAGCTAGAATTCACATGATTCCAGGTCTGTTGAATAAAGGGGAATGAGGACACATTATAATATTGTTATTTGTCAGAAACTGCTATTCTAGATGTGATGTGTGACATGGGACATTGTCATGATGGAGAATAAAACTGAAGACACTCATGAAAGATGACTTCCAGAACTGCTTCAGAAAGTGGAAAGAATTAAGGGGGAAGTGTATGCAAAAGCTACAGGGATCATTTTGAGGGGGATTAATTGCAATGCATCTTTTACTGTCCATTTTTAATTGAAATATTCACCATATTTTTATCATACCTTGTATATTCGGGGTAAAAATATCTATCCCTGCTAATATTTATCATTTTCTATATCGAAAACTTTTAAAGTATTTCTGGTATTTTGAAGTGTAGCATTATGTTGACTGTAATTATCCTATTATTCAATAACACATTAGAACTTCTTATCACTACCTAAATGTAACTTAATATGCATTGATAAGCCTGTACTCATTTGTCTTTCTATCTGTTTTCCCCAACCACCTTTCTACCCCTAATTCACATGAGATGAACTTGTCTTAAGATTTCCTATGTGAGTGAGATGACATGGTACTTGTCTTCTGTTTTTGACTAATTTCTCTTAACATAATGATCTCCAGTTCCATACATGTTATTGCAAATGGCAGGAATTCTTTCATTTTCTTTTGCCTGAATATTACTCCATGTTATAATTTTGTTGTTAAGTGCTTTCTTTTCTTTATCTATTATGAACACTTAGGTCATTTCAATTTCTTGACTATTATAAATAGTGCTGATATAAGCAAGGAGTACTGATATTTCTTCAACATAATCATTTCATTTCTTTTGTATATATTCAAATGGTGGGATTGCTACTACTAATATTTAATATGGTAGTGCTATTCTTAACTTTTTGAGGAAACTCCACCTTACCAACAATGTACATGCATTCTCTTTTCTCCTCATAGCTTGCCAACACTTGTTAGCTTTAGTATTTACTGGAGTAAGGTAATATCCCATTGTGATATTGACCTGCATTTTTCTTATGATTAATGATGTTTTGCATTTTTTCCTATATCCATTGATGGTCTTCTTTTATCTTTTTTTGAGAAATGTCTATTTAAATCAATTGCCTTTTTTTTTTTTTTTTGGCCATACTGAGGGTTTGGACCCCAGCCCTCATGCATGCTTTGCAAGTCCTCTACTACTGAGCTGCCCCCTCAGCCCATCGTTTGCTTTTTATTTTGAGTCAGGGTGTCACTAAGTTATGCAGGCTGCCTCAGCTTCGAACTTCTGATCCTTTTATCTCTGCCTCTCAAATTGCTGGCATTATAGACATGCAATATTACACTCAACTGCAATTGCCTATCTTTAATGAAGATATATATCTTCATTATTCAAACTATATATATATATATATATATATATATATATATATATATATATATATATATATATATATATATATATATATATATATATATATATATATATATATATATAGTTTTTGGAATTCCTTGATGTCCTTGCTGCTGCTTTTCCATTCTCTTCTGTGGGCACACCCGAAATAAACTTTGCAGGATATGCTCTCTTAGGAGACATGAGCAGCTTTTCAAGCTGCTTTCTGCTTAAGGATATTTGTTTGTTTGTTTGATTGATTGATTTTTCTGTACTTATTCACTGCTTATGTGGTACTGAGGTATAAACCCAATGCCTTGAGCACTAAGCCAGCACTCTACTACTAAGCTATCAAAAATATTTCTTTAGTTTCATGCACTTAGAGTCTTTTTCTTAAAAGCTTATGACTCCTTTTCTATTTGACTCCAGTTGACTGTGTCTTGTTAGCCGCTCTACAGGTACTATTAAAGAACTGTTTTTTAGCTTTTACTCCATTTCTTTAATATACTATTACTTCTTTCTTACTCTAAACTGAAATACGGGTTTCTCAGGCTTTTTGAGTTCAACAGGAATACTATAGCCTTTACCTTTTGTACCGTAGCCAGATTTCAAATGAAATATGCTCTTAGGCACTTGGGTCTTTTATTCTGACACACCACAATCTCTTCAAAGATGTGAACAATTACTGTGATGATCATCCTTCTAATTCTTTATTAGAAGCTTGAGTTACAAGGGACTTTTCCTCTACAGATCTTATTGTATTATATTTCATGCTATGGGTCCCTGAAATCCTGGAATGTCTTTATTCCTTTTAATTACTAATTATAAACTGGCTAATTATTTTCTGAACTCATCTCTTTTTTCCCCTAGTGCATTGTTAAATACAAATAAAGTAAAGAATGAACATGCTATGCTTTAATTTTCCCCAAAAATATAAAAATTCTTTAGTTCTCTGGTATGACTACCAACTCATAACAGGCAATACATTTGCCAAATGCCTTACTATTACATAAGATGTGTTACCGTACGTTTTGGCTCTATGAAAATTTTATCATTCTCAATGTTTGTTCAATCCAAGATGACTTACTGTAGCTTGTGTTATGACATCTTCTCTTAGATTTCAACTTTCTTATGATCCAAATAGACTAGTTTAGCAAAATGCAACTCCAACGTATGAGTGACTTAAAAATAAAAGAGTATGTTTTGCGTACATTATATAACCATTGTATATCAGCTGTGGTCTGTGTCATTTTACTCAGAATTCCACAGAGGTGCAAGTTTCTATCTTCTACTTTTATGGTTGCTGAGGGAAACAAACAGGAATGAACACCCTTGCACACTGACTGCTAAATCCTTTACCCAGAACTGACAAGTGTGACTTCTGTTCATACAGTGTTGGACAAAGCAATATACACTGCAACATTTAACTGCAAAGGGATTGGAAAATACAATCCTATCATATGCCTTGAGAGTAACTAGAAATACTGAGATAACAATAGTAATGACAAGTATACCTTCATACTCTGAATACTTTATTTTGAGAAAAAATGATACTTGGAAAAGAGGGCAAATGACATTTTTCTCTTGTTGATCATTGTATCTTTGTTCAATGCATAGAAATAAGTTGTTGTTATTGTTAGATGCTATTGAGTAGGGCCCAACTCATAGTAACCCTATGTAAAACAGAAAGAAATACTCCTTGATTTTGTGCCAGGCACATGATCTTTCTTATCTTTAAGCCCAGTGTTGTAGACACTGTGTCAATCCATCAAGTTGAGGCTCTTTTTTTTTTTTCAATGACCTGCCACTTGCCCAAACATGATGTTCCTCTCCAGGGATTGGTCTTTCATGACAAAATGTCCAAAATACATAAGACGCACTCTAGCCATCCTCGCTTCCAAGAAGCACTCTGATTGCACTTATTCAAGACAGAGCTGTTGGTTCTTTTGGCAGTCAATGGTATACTCAATATTCATGTCCAGCACCATAATTCAAAAATGTCAATTCTTCTTCTGTCTCCATTATTTGATATTCAGCTTTCACAACTCTATGATGTGACTGAAAATACCATGACATGAATCAAGTGCACCTTTGTCTTCAGTGTGACACCTTTACTTTTCAGCACTTTAAAGAATTCTTTGACAACAAGTTTTCCCAGTGCAATGTGTCTTTTGATTTTTTGACTGCTGCCTCATTGGGTGTTGACTATAGAACAAAGAAAAACAAAATCTTGGACTACGTCAGTCTTTTTTTCCATTGATCAAATGTGCACTGATCCAGTTGTAAGGATTTTGCTTTGCTGATGTTGAGACAAAATCCATACTGATGGCTGTGTTATTTGGTGTTCCTCAGTAAATGTTTCAAATCCTCTTCACTTTCAACAAGCATAGTTGTGTAATCTGCATAACAAAAGTTGTTAAGGAGTCTTCCTCCACTCTTCATGTCACATTGTTCTTCATGAAGTCCAGCTTCTTAAATTATTTGCTCAGCCTAGAGACTGAAAATGTAGGGTGAAAAGATTCAGCCCTGATGCACACCATTCTTGACTTTAAGCCAGACACTGTTTCCTTTTTCTGTTTGAACAACTGCCTCCTTATCCATGTACACATTCCTCATGAGTACAATTAAGTTCTCTGGTATTCACATTCTTCATAATATAATCCATAATTTTTTATCTATATAGTTAAATGCCTTTGCATAGAAATAAGTAGGTACAAAATGAACATTTGTTTAATTAAGAAGGTTTTCCAAATAGTGATAGAAAGATGTACGACATTTTTAAGTTGTATAATTCACATTTGTCCATATGACCTAATTTAGCTTCTAATATATTATTGTCCTTGTACTGGTTTGTGAATTTTCTATTGCTTTTGTTCATGGATATTCTCTGTGTGTGTGTCTTATAAGTTATTTGTGATAACCAGACTTCTAATGTGGAGTATAATGCTATTCACAAGGTAGCAGTATTTTACATAAGCACAGAAGGGAAGAGAGAAGGAGGTTACAACACTGGGATGTGATTTTAATAATATATCACATTTTTTACCAGAAGGATATTTAAAGTGATCTTGGCAAGAGAATCGATGAGCTGTCAGAAACAATCTTAATGTAATAAAAGCCAGGATTCATGGAGTTCAGAAATTTTTGATGAGTATTTTTCTTTATATTAGGGAGTACCTTCCATCAAGCATCTCCAAATGAATTGCAAACATCGACTGCACAATTCTACAAAAATAATAACTGTAGTTAAAGAAATAACTTATTCAATGCTAGAACACAGAAGAGGAAATATCAAACATTGTTTGGTGAATCAGTGCAATCCATTTTCAGTAAAATGGTATTTTACTTCTACTCTAAAAATCTGAAGATGTCTATGGAAGGATGTAAGATATGGAAGAAGAAGAAATGGAAAGAGCAGAGAAAAGAGGGGAGAGAAGATATCAATAAATTATTACTGTTTTTAAGTGTTGAATAACATATGTCTACCTTTTCCTCTAAAGCAGGAGTAAAATTGATTTATAATATACACAACTTGCAAAGTATCTAATTGTTGTTTGTTGTTAGGTGCTCTGGAGTCATGTCTGACTCATAGTGACCCTAGTAAGGTTTTCAATGGCTGCCCATTTTGGGATTGCCTTGGGAGTGGATTGCCAGGTCCTTCTCCCATTTTTGTGGTGCTGGGAATCGAACTCAGGACCTCAGAGACTGCAGAGCAGTGCTCTACCAACTGAGCTAAATCCCATCCCCAAAGTATCTAATAGCTATGTGTATTCCCAAGGCTTTACTTTGCTGTGTTTGATGAGATCTTCTGTCATTTGTCTTTAGGAAGCATGAAGAATAAGTTCAAATATATTTATACAGAGTCGTACAGAGCAGAGGACTCCAAAAATGAGGTTCTGGCATATAAAGTATCTATTGTTATTGTTGTTGTTAGGTGCCATCATGTCAGTGTCCCACTCATAGCAACCCTACGTACAAAAGGCAAAACTCTGTTGTCAGTGCTTCTCTGCTATTCATAGGGTTTTCAATGGCTGATTGTTTTTTGGGAGTAGATTGCCTGGCCCTTCTCCCAAAACTACAGCACTAAGTGTTCCCAAGTGGTCTCTCATCCAAGTACTAACCAGGCCTAGCCCTGCTTAGCTTCTGAAATCTGATGGGACCAGATTCCATGGTGGTACAGCTGCAGGCCAGAGAATATATACCTACTAAACTGTGATCCCCTCAGAGAAATGGTGTAAATTTATTTGAATCTAGATCACATTAGATTTCTTTTGCTGCTCAGGAAAATTGCCACAGATTTAGTGACTTAAAACAACCAAGTTGGTTGTTTTATAATTCTCCATACTGAAAGTCTAATGCAGGTCTCACTGGGCTGAAGTCAAGACATTGCAAGTATTCCATTCTTTTATGTAGGTTCTATTGGATAAATAGTTTCCTTGGTAATTGTGAATGCTGGCAAAATTTATTTCCTTGCAGTGCCAGCCTGAGACTGCTATTGCCTTGTTAGCTATCAGTCAAGGGTCATTCTACCATCTGGAGACCTATTGGATGTCACTAGTAGTAACAGGTCACATCTTAAGCTTCATATCTCAGCTCCTCCTTCTATCTCACATCTCTGACCCATTCTTCTGGATGTCTCCTCTACTTTCAAGGACTCATTTCACTAAATTCAGCCAACATGGCTAATCCATATTCATCTTTCCATCTCAAGATTCTTAACTTTAATCATATCTGCACAATATCTTATAAGGCAACAAATTCACATGTTCTGGAATGTAAACATACATGGCAAGATATCCACAGGTTCTGAAAATTAGGATATGGACACCTTGGGTTAGAAACACATTATCCTGCCTATCTCAAAGTTGTTATACAAGTGTGCATTTCTCAGATGTAATTGAAATCATTGAAATTTCCTGTTAGAAGTAAACATGAGAGTATCCACTCATGAATTTGGATAACCTTAAATGTGGTTTACCCTTTCGGCATGGCTGGGGGTTTAGCTCAGTTGGTAGAGTGCTGCTCTGCACTGTCTGAGGACCCAGGTACAATTTCTAGCACTGTAAAAATGGGAGAAGGATGTGGCAATCCTGAATCCCAAATAATCCTAAATCAATCAGCCATTGTCAAACCTATATGGGTCACTCTAACCCAACTTGATGGCACCTAACAACAACCACAATCCTATCAGCATGGAGATAATAATTGCATGCTGTCCTAGCTACAAAAATATAGAAAATTTACCATGAACCCAGAATTATTCCCAGAAGAGCCCCTCTAAACCAATGTGTAAAGGAGCATGCAAACAAGATCCTATCCCATTAGTCTAGGAATTTGAAAGCACTATGTGGGCTCATTAACAGTTATACAAATAAAGTGTTTTTATTTAATATCTTCACTCTGTTATGATTCTGAATGTGTGGCCATATCAGCAGAATGTGTCCTACAAATATGAACACAAATATAGATGTTGTGATTAAACTTGACTAAAGTGGAGTTTATTAATCAGAGAAGAGAAAAATCACAGAGTATTTGAAAGATATCTTTATTTTGATAAGAGGCTAATAGAGGAATGATAAGTAGAAATGGTCTGTGTATTCTTGGGGATTGAAGTGGTTCCAATGAGTGTCTGCTTCCAAGACACTGATTTCTGTTGAACATAAGAATTTTTATATGATTTGGGCAGCCTATGAATTAATAGTACTGCATTATGAGATCACCCAACCCTGTTATTGCAGAACATCAAGCAGTGGCAGAGAAGCTCTCAGTTGGGATATTAATAATCTTTTATTTTCCAGTACTGGGGTGCTGAACCTAGGTTCACACAGATACTTAGCAAACACTCTACCATGGAGATGCATCCTCAGGCCCATTTTATGTTATGTTTATTATTATTATTATTATTTTGAGAGAGGATCTCAAATTTGCACAGGCTGGATCTGGTCTTGAACTTGCAATTCTCCTACTTTGCCTCCAGAGTTGCTGGGATTACTGGTGTGCACCATGACACCTGGCCCTGGCTGCTGATCAGTTTTGAGCATTGAAGAGATAGATTAAATACATTATTTTAGTGGTGTGGTCCTGTTTTCCTAATTAAACTTGCAAATAATTCTTGTTCTAACAATATTTTTCTAGGTTTTTCTTGTCTTGTAAACTTGGAAAAATTAAATCCCAAGTTTCTTGAATCAAACTGATTGTCACAATTGGAAAGTGTATCATTTATATTAAATGTGTATAATGGTGCATAATAGCAATCATTATTGTTCACATTTATTCATCAACTACTAAAAATTTCTTCTGTTAGTATTTGTATGCATAGTATTTGCATAGCATTATGCTTGATTTGTGGGATAAACACAGGCACAGTGTCAGGTTCTTCCTGGGGTTTCTCTCTCTCTGCATTGTAGATGGAAGTGAAAGGTGGGTTCCCCCACTCTCCACCTGGTGGCAAGGCTGTCTCTGGAGAACAGAGCATCACGCATAGGATAGAAGGACAGGGGTCTATTAACGAAGGAGGGGAAAAGAGTAGGAAAGGAAGGAAGGAAAGGAAGAGGGGTAAGGTGAGTTGGAGAAAGGAAGTGCTCAGCTGCTGTTTCTGCCCCTGGGGCAGAGACTCCCGGATGTCATTGCTTTTCCAACTTGCAGGTTTCACCACTTCGAGGGTGGAGGGCTTTGATTGACTCCTGGAATCTTGCCTTACAAAGCTCTAATGTAGGATATCTGGTGTTGTAGAGGTCGGGATTGAGTAGAGGTGGCAGGTGGGTTGAAGTGTGATGGAGGCCTGTCAGAGGAAGGCTGAAAGCTAGGATAGGCAGATGAGTAAATGGGCTTTGGGCCCTTAAGGAACCACAAGGACCTGATGAGCTTCTCTTGGATGGTGTTCAGAGTGGCTGCTGAACTCTGAGCTCCAGAGATTATATGGCCTTATAGCCAGCCATTCAAGGGAACAAGGTTGGATTAGAAATGACCAATCAGGCACCATGGGGGCTAGATACTACCATTCCTTGGGTGCCATCTTGGCCCACTTGATGGGAGGGGAAAGAGTGAGATACCCAGATGTATAGTAAAGGTGACCAGTTGTTATGTTGCCCCATCCTCCAAGTGGGCTAGATGAGCTCCTGGGACCAGCCATGTTTGGGGTACTCTCTATAGCCCTGGGAACTCCGACAGCCCAGACCAAATTTTATAAAAAATTTATAAATTTTCAAGGGACAGACAATAATCTAAGAAGCATATAAACAATGCCAGTAATCACAGATTATGGTATAAAAAAAGATAAGTAGAATGATGAGTTAGAGAGCATGGCAGGGAAACCAAATTAAATAGACAATCAAAGATAATTTTCAGGGGTGCTGAGTTTAAACTGGACCATAATATAAGGAAGATTGAGTTCCTGGAGATAATGCTATGAGCTATTAATCCCTTCAATAATCCAATGGGTTATTATTTTCTTTATTTCATTGGTGAAAACACTGAGGCTTAAAAAAGGTTTACATATACAAGTTTAAAGGCTTGAAAGTAGTTAATCCTGGATTGGGACACAAATTTGCAAAACCCCAGAAAGTGATAGCACCAGAATGCATGATGTATTTTCCTGAAGCCCCTTCCAATCTTGTTTCCGGGACGGACACTGGCTGGAAGAACTTTAACAGACTGAGCATAAGGGGCCAGACTTTTCTCTCTCTGAAAGATCATGAACTAACTGTTAATATCAAGGTCACTAAACTTTAAAGAAGGAGTTAGAATATCATGATTCATAAAGATATCCTCATAATGAAAATTCATAAAATCCTCTTTTGTCTTAGGGACCTAAACAGATGTGTCCTTGATCTCACTTCCTATGCATATGCTGCTAGTGGTTGCTTAATAAAAGATAAGGCTTTTGAAAGGGCTCCATCTACCAATTATAGATTAATATAATTTTTATGTACTCAATACTGGATTAGATTGTCACTACAAAATTTTAAAACTTACAAATAAAACTCTAATCTCATATCAAATCTAAGACATCTACATATCACACTTGATTTTTTAAAATATGAATCATTATATTCATCAATTTCATCATTTGATTCCCCCCAGACAAAGGAAAAGTATTTTGAATATAGACATAGTTCAAATTTATTTTAATATATATTTAATTATGACAAATATCAGAAGAGTGAGTTGGTAGAAGTTAAAAATAACAAAGACACATGGAATAATTTTTAAAAATATACTTTGATATTATATATGAATCACAATTTGTTATGTTCTGGAATGGGAGATGGGATGTAAAGTACTCATTGTGCTACACGACATTCTCAGATTTGCTCACCCACACAATTTATACCTTTGAAAATACCCATGATTGTTTATTAATTTTTTTAAAAATAATATTTCATGGAGAGAAATTATGATATGTCAAAAATAAGAAAAGTTCATGTGAAGATGATTCTATAAGGAAAAGAATTCTCTTTATCTAAATATAGGTTGAAACAAAAAGTAGTTACTACTAGAATGGTAATGTAGTTATATATTGTTTGTTGTTAGGTGCTGTCTGGTAGGATCCAACTCATAGCCATCCTAAATACAGCAGAAGCAAACACTACTCAACACTGTGCCATGCACATGATCTTTTTATGTTTGAGCCCAAAGTTTCAGCCACTGTGTTTCTTCTCATTTTGAATCATGGCACATCATCAGAAAGAGATCTGAGGGGCATTACTCCATTCTCATCATTTAGGTTGACTCTATTTTGAGGAGATAACTCTTCCCTTGTTGTCTTTTGAATGCCTTTCAGCCTTGGGGGCTCATTTTCTGGCACTATGTTTGGCAGTGCTTCTCTGCTATGTATAGGGTTTTCAAGGGTAAATTGTTTTGGGAGTGGTCTGCTGGGTCCTTCTACTGGGTCTGTCTTAGTCTAGAAGTTCAGCTGAAAGCTGTCCATCATCTGCTATCTGAAATACTGATGGCATAGCTTTTAGCATCCTAACAACACTTTAGCCCCCACAGCAAGATAAGTTGAAAGACAAATGGGGGAATGTAATTATTTAGCAGAGAGAAAAAGATGACCTGTTCAGTGAAACCATAGGCATTGACTCTTCTTTGACCCAATGGTAGAACTCTGCTTAACAAGCGTGGTTTTGTCTCTCTGGTATTCCTTTTCCTGTCTTGATATTCCAACCTAATTGGTTATAAATGCTGTAGTTTGAGTAAATAAGCTGTACTAACATCTTACCACTCCTCAAAAGCAAATTAAAGCATGTATCCTCATGAATAAGTAGCCTAATAATTGAATATGTACACACTTTTGTTTTCTTAACTCTATGAGGTAAACCATAGGATATATTGCTCTTCATTGCCATCAAGTCATGTCCAACTCATAGCAACCCTCATAGGGTTTTCAATGGCTAATTGTTTCAGGACTGTTTCTGGGAATGGGCTGCCACCTCCTTCTCCCATTTTTGTGGTGGTGGAGATCAAACCTGCATCCTCAGAAGTGTGGAGCAGCACTCTACCAAATAACCTAAACACCAGCTCAAACCATATGACACAGTTTGTGAAAATATTAGGAAATTCTATGTTGTATTTAGTTTTCCTCTACAAACTGGATTTAATTGCACTTTGTCGACTGTAACTGCATAAATTCACCTAACATAGATTCAATATGCATATTTCATGTCTCTACTAAAATGACCCATGTAAATCCACAAATATGAGTGCCAATCAATTATCCCACAAGCTCATTAAAACTGAGTTAACATTCAAATAGCCATTGCATCTTCTAGCCTCTCAAAATGTATATCTTCCTTTCAAATTTTCAGTTAACATGGCTTACTAAAACCTGGGCCTGCAGTCCTACTACTGTGGCATCCAATCCCTTCAGATCTCAGAAACTAAGCAGGATCAGTACTTGGAAGGGAGACCACCTGGAAACACCAGGTGTTCTAGACTTGGGCGAAGGCAACCCACTCCCAAAAATCAATCTTCCATTGAAAACCCTATGAATAGTACAGAGGCACTGACAATAGTGTCTTGCCTGCTATACAAAAGATCCTTATGAGTTGAACACTGACTTGATGGCACCCAACAACAACAACAACAACAACAACAGCTAAAGCCTTGAATCACCCTCCCTGAAAGGATGGCTCTGCTTATTTAGGACTCAACATCAAGTGGTATTTAGGCTACATTTTATTGAATTGCCTGATATGTATCAGTTGATCCCCATAACAAGAGCATAATTGCTTTAAAAATAACTTTGGTTCCTTTTCCTTCATATGTTTTTTCTGTTGGAATTTTCCTTACCATCTAAGCCTTTCCCTTTTTTCTTCAATAATACACTGAATAAAGTAGATTCCCAATGTGAATTTGCCAGATTTAATCATCTCTCTCTCTATCTCCTAAAATAGCCAGGAAATTCCAGGTTTCATAGAAAAGAGTGTAATGAATTCTTATTGGCCAATGACACACATGTTCATAACCTATGTGATAGATCTTTTCCTCAGTAGAACTGTATGAATATTCCTATCAGATTGGATAGAATTTTCAAAAGACTTGTTTTGACCTTCAATGTTGGGTGACTAAAAAATAATCTGATTTTTAAATTATAAAGTAAAATGATAAAAGCTAGGAGGACCTGGGCTTAGTGGTTTGTAATCCCAGTATTTACCCAAGTTTGTAGTCCCAGCACCCAAGAGGTAGAGACAGCCTGGCTATCTAGCAGGTTCCAGTCCATAATGGACTATATACCAACACCCTATCTCAAAAAGCCAAAGGAAAAATAAAAACTTAATAGGAAGGAAGGAAGAAAATAAAAGGAAGAAAATTCCCTTGGATAATTTAAAATAAGAGATTCTTGGTTACCTGTTATATCTTTTGATCTTAATCAAGGGAGCTGTCTGGAATAGAAAAGATATTTTCTAAAGTTCTAAAAGTATAGCCTGTCATTTAAGTGTTGACCTTCAATATCTTTGTGAATTTGGGCAAATCATTAACCTTTCTGAGTTTCAGTTGTCTCTATTTAAAAGTACTATCTGTGCAAAGTCCCACACTTCCCCCAACTTTTTTTTTGTCCTTACTAGTTAAAGCAGGCTACCATGACTATATTAAAAAGAATACCTGGCAGAGTCAGGTCAGATGTGAATCCTTAGGATTCCTCTCAGTCTGCCACAGTAGCATAATATAATTGACAAAAAAAAAAAACTACAACCAAAAAAATGGTAACTCATTGAAATGAGATAGTTACGACCTGTCTTTATACTCCATTAATAGAAAAAAATGCTGTATTTGACATTTCTATTGACAAACCATCTTAAATACATGGATGGGTGGTGGGGGTGTTAGGTGCCTTCTTGTCAGTCTGACTCATAGCAACCCTCATAGTGTTTTCAATGGCTGATTTGTTTCATGATTGTTTTGGGAGTGGATTGCCATATCCTTCCATTTTTGCAATGCTGGGGATCAAACCTGGGTACTCAGAAAGTAGAGCAGCATGCTACCATCTGAGGTAAACTCTGGCTCTAAATGCATGAATTAAATCATTAGAAAAGTGTTCACAGCATGATTGCTGTGCTTTTTGTTTTTTAAATACCTTTCTCCTTCTCACCATTTTTAACAGTTTTCAGTGTACCCTGCATAATCTTTATATGATAGACTTGGAATGGTAACTTCAGATATCATCTATTGAAGTCTACACTAGGTTAAATTTGGTGGACCAAAACCACACACAATTCAAGTTGATAGTTAAAATCGTATCCTGAAGCATGAAACAAGTAGAATTTTACACAAAGGATTGATGTAAAAGTAGATAATGAATCCACAATAAAGAAAATGTACTCATTTAAACAAATGAGAAGGCAAGGCAATTATTTCCAACTCTTATCCCCAAAACTTATATCATGGATGTTTGGTGTTATAGGAATGTCTATGTTGAAGGTAGATTATGTAATTTTTAAAAATACCTACAAAGTGTTAGTTTTCTCATATGTCATTTTATTTTGTATGAGCTGTTAAGATGGATATAACATAACGGGCAAAACTGTACTTTATTTTGCCTATCTCACCTCCTATTTTTGATGCTTCCTAAATGGTAGGGATAATGCTCCCATAATACCCAGCATGGTGTTTTCCTGTGAGTTCCATAAATGTTTGTTGAATTGAATTGCTACATTAACATGTAAATTGTCAGATTGCAGAGTTTACAGCCTGTAAATCTTATTTTAAAATCTAGGTTTACACAAATTTGCATATTATTTAGAAAATGAATAAATTAAGCCCAAATCAGTGTTTCATTTATATGCACCTCCACAGACTCATTTGCATAGTTTGAAGTGCTTTTACTGACCAACATGTGAGATTAGACACCAAGATATCTTTGTATGGAGATGACTTTTTTTAGAAGATTGACCATTAGATTGTTTATAAATTAATTATTATCTTCCAAATAGACTTCAAAAATTTTCTTTATTTTTAGTTTCTCATCACTTTTTTGCGTTCTATTTTTTTAATGTTTTAAGACTGATAGACATATCTTGGGTTCTTCTTCAACAAATAAAGCTGACCAAGCCTTATGAGTAAATAAGTAACTGAAGCAGTTTCAAGATTTACCCCTTTGCAAAGATGTTTCATTGATCAAACATTTTTCACTCATGCTCTTTTTGGCTTGTACCATTGCAGCTACAAGTATCTTTTCTTTTGAGAAGCTTATATAAATTTATGTTAGGAGCTGCCCTTTTTGTTTTTCAATTTAAACAAAAAATGTATATTCAAATTTACTTTCATGTTCCTATCCGTTGTTTTATTCAAATAAGTACATTCTACAAACTTTTACTAAAGTCCCAGGGAGAAACATCCACCACGCCTATAAAACTATAGTAACTATTTGGTGTGCAAATATATTATCTTGCTTTTTTTCTGATGCAATACCCCTAAAAAGAAGGTACATATCTGTTCAGGCAAAAACAATACTTATATTTCATATTGGATAGCATCTAATCCTAGCTTTTCCTATTTAGTAAATTAACTCCAATGAAGATATGGGAAATATTTTACAAGGTGATATTTATCAAAATATTTCTGATAGGGTTTGAAAAGGCAAAATAAAAACAGAAGTTAATAATTCTTCATTTAAAACAAGTTTAACTTTAAAGTGACTTAGAAATACAAGATTAGTATTTATGAATTTAAATATGAGGAAAATTATGTCTCTATTGCCCATCCAGTAAGAAATTAATATATTTTTGCTGGGAATAGAGAAAGAAGGAGAATCAGTATTAAAAGCAAAAGCTGCAGTGAAGAAGAATTATATTTTAAAGGCTATAAATTTCTAAGGTACTCAGTGGATGCAGTCTTTGTCTTGTTGTTGCCATACTTCATTTGATGTTTCTATAATCACAATGCAGTTTTTATACCCTGCAATTATATTTAATTGTAAGAACACACAACCCCTTATTAAGCTAAAATAAAGATAGTAGTTGTGCATATTAAAAAACTTGTGAACTCCAATAGCCTGTTTTGATTTCTGAATGATTTTGACATGCTCTTGAATAGTGATTGCCTCCTTTTTTCCTTTCATTTGGTGATGTTTTTAATGGAAAAATGCTCACAACCTCCTCTTAAAAAGTTTTATTATTGCATTAAGAGTAGCAGAGACTCCATCTGAAGATGATCTGCCACTCCATGACTAGCTAGTGAACAAAGTAACTCTGCATCACCAGGGCTGGTTATTTAGGCTGAAAGAAAAAGAAAGCTCAACACCATCTCACTGTCAATGGCTGTAATTTTTGCCAAGCTAGTGAACTAGTGAACTACCTGATGGGGGTTTCATTTAAATCTGGAAGGATAGCCAAATTGGTAGAAGCAACTGGTATTTGTGAAAATAGAAACAAACCCTCCCTGCCCCACCTGGTAACACACACACACGCACGCACGCACACACACACACACACACACAAACACACACACACACACACACACACTCTCCACCTCCACTGTGTAGCCTAAACATTTATATATTGATACTTGATTAAGCCAGGTTAAATTCAAAGCGACCTATTCTATTTTAATGTGGCTGTTTTTTTTCTTTCTCTGCCAGCTCCATGTTTTAAAATGAATCACTACTTGACCTGTTTACATACATTCTGTAATTGTATTTAGTCTCGTCTCTATTCTGCCTTACATAAGATTTTAACATGTTTAATAGATTATAATCCCTTTCAGAACAGATGTTACTGGTTTTTACCCTTATGGCTCCTTTCTTTGTGTGAACACACATATATTCATGTGATATATATATATATATATATATATATATATATATATAATACATAGAGTATAAATATATACATATATTTATACATATACATACAAACATATGCATACATATATATGTATATATGTATGTATACATATGTATATCTATCTGTCTATATATATATATAGATATAGATAGAGACAGACAGACAGACAGACAGACAGACAGAGAAGTTGACTTTTCTTCTGTGTTATCCTATGAAAAGGCAAGAACACAATACCCCTTGCTAGGAAATCAGCTGTTTCAGTGAGAACTGGATTAGGTTATATTGTAAATTATATATATTTAAAAATTGACACAATAGCACAAGGAATTGCATTCAACCCCTCCAAAATAGGACAATCAATTGTTTGAATCAATCCAGTTGATTATTTCAGTACTGTTGAGTATTGTATAGAGTCACTCTGCAGATTTTTCTGGGAATTCAGAATTGTATTGCTTCTGATGTCTTTCTTCTTCTCTCCACACACTCATTCCTTTATGCTGACAGTGATTAATCTTCTTTTTTCATCTTTTTCCATCTTACATCTAGGATTAATCCCCTGATTTACTCAGAGTAACAATCAAGCTATAATTTTCAGGCTGAAAAATACTGGTAGACATGCATTTGAGCTCTAAAGAAAAAAATGTTTTGAAAATGCCATTTCAAGTAATTTCACAATTTTAGGTTCAGTGTATCAAAACATTCTTGTATGGCCTTCAAGGATGTTTAGAAACATCACATTTGAATGTTCACACTTCCTAAAGATGATAAGATGCTGGAGTGTCAATTTGCTTTTTCCAACATGCAGACTGCATGGCCTTGATATTTTACTGTCAGTCCTGTGATTACTTTAATTCTACTTTTCCATTACATTGTTGAATGTACCTTGTTGTATAGTTCACATTCACAATTAAATACTTTCAAGGGTATCACATAGACAGTGTATATGCCCTCGACATTAGTGCATTTTGCACTGTTTGCTACCTTTGCCTGTATAAGTGTCATGAGACTTTTTTCTATGAGAAGTAAAGATTAGGCAGTTTGTGAAATTTGCACCATATTTCAATGTTTTTTTTTTTTTGAGAAATTGCTTTGCTGAGTCCATTTTTTAAATAAAAGAAATAGCAAATATTATGAAAATCTACCCCACACAAAGCAACAGGTCCAGATGGTTTCATCAGAGAATTCTATAAAATTTTCCAATATCATACTATCCCAAAGTGACCTTTTTTACAGACCAAAGACAATGATAGAAACCTTTTCTAATTCATTCTCTCTCCCTCTCCCTCTCTCTCTCTCTCTCTCTCTCTCTCTTTTTCTCTCCCTTCTCCCCCACTTCCCCTCTCCCCCTTTCTCTCTCCCTCCTGTCTTTTAACCAAGGGCCTCATGCATACTATGTAAGCATGCTACCACAGAGCTACACCCCTAACCTCCTAATCTTGATGTTTTTCTTTTTTACCTGATTCAGGTAAAAAATGTTAATGATCACTAAAACAATGTGGAAAAGTAAGTTGGAGTGTAGGATATTCACATAGTCTTAAATATTACTGCATTTGCACTTTAATTTTTATTTACCAGAAGAAAAGCATCTCTTTAAAGTGGAAAAGTCAGAAAATCATTTAAACCAAATAATCAAAAATATTGGTAGTAGGACAAGTAGATATCACATTCTTTGATCTAGTAGCTTCTCTTGATACTAAATGTTTCCAATTTTTCCTAGAGAAGTGTGTGCCCAAGAATAGGACTTCAGTAATTAATCACTTAAGCCTCTCTAGAAAACTGCTATGTGTGCAATCATCATGCAGTCTTCTGGTGCCTCTGTAACGTATAGCGCTCCTACACAGAAATACTCTTCATTAAGTCACAGTTTTATAAAGAGCACAAGTCTATGTTAGGAAGAGACCAATTCTGTATATGATAATCAGAAAGGACCCGAATTAGAGTTATGTTAGCTGTTTAAATAAAATAGATCCAAAATTTCATGACTCAACAAGACAAAAGTTTCTCAGGAAATAGTCCAGCATAGGTATTCATGCTGTGAATTTGTTAGGATTTTATTTCATTTGTTTTTAGCTGGTATCATGAAGAGCAGCACAAAGGTTTTCACAGGCTAGACACCATTCCAACTTCCATTCCACTGCAGAACACTTAGTCATATGGCCACTTTTAGTGCAAGGGAGTCAGGAAAACATGATGTCAGTGTGCAGGCAAAGAATAGGAGAACTGATTGTCCATAGCAGGGGAACAATCATCTAGAAGTCTATATCTAGCGGTCTCAGAAATGCTTTCCCTTTCCCCAGTGTAGGCATTGATAACAATACTTAAAATGGTTCATTACAATATAAAAGATAAAGTATTTTTAATATGACCATATTTATATTTTATAATGAGAATTTCATATACCTGATTGTGTTCTATTACCCATCCTCAGGAATTTCTTTCAAAGATATTGATTCTTAATCTTAGTGCCTGTATTTAAGTGAACAGGATAAGCTGGTTCTTTATAGAATCTTCTTTCAATGCTACATACCTTTTGTAGCAATTCTAGGTCTGTGTTTATGACAGACATTGTTAGTGGGTACATATTAATACTAAAAATGCATTGCAATTGGTACTAGTAGTTAAATATTTTTAAACAAAGCAGGGGATTATTAAAATGTAAAATTCATAATTTAAATAGTGTATGTTTACTTTCAGCCCACTAATAAACATCAGCTTGCCAATATTTCAATACAAAGCCATGGTCTATCTATCTAATGGATCTCTAAGTTTTCTATCACTGACTAACCATAACTAGGTCTCAGTGTATGTCTATAATTTCTCATTCGGCTTTATATTTTATCTTTCTTGGTTGGTGAAACATGAGCTCAAAGCCATTCTGAGGACATCTGGTATCTGATTCTTTTTAATTTTTTACCATCTTTATCAGACTCACATACAACAAGTCTTCAACAAAAAGTTTTAGTCTCTCTTTTGGAATGTTTCCAAAGCAGTCAACGTATGCTTCATAGAAGCAGCAGCTATTTCTTCTTGCAGACATATTCATAAGGTCATGATGAAATATTTCATTACATTTTAAAATTAAAATTGCATTGGCAAAGCTGTGTAAAATTTTCAGGAACATACTTTCACTGAGCATATAATTCAACTGTAGGATATGTCATTTTATGCCTTGGAGTAACCTATTAGCCATGCGTGGTCAACAATCTGTGGATATCAATCAGTATATTTTACAAGGAGATTGAGGAGCATTGATTAATCTGGCCATTTAGTTAAAGGTAGGTCAGTTAAGAGAACTTGTAGCTCATGTGCTTTCATTACTTATTAGCAATAACAGCTGCATATAGCATTTTCTATATCTAAAATAGAAATGTTCTCCAAAAGTCAAGTTTTATCATATGAACACTGAACATAGGATAATATTGTTTAGTTCTTTCAGGGAGAAAAATCACTCCTAAAAGCCTAGAAATAAACTCTTGATTTGATAATTCTTTGGAAGTTGCTATACATTTAAAATTTTCTCCCTATACTAGTAGATTCTGGCAGTTACTGTTTAATCACTACTATTTATATCACATTTGCTCTGATTTATGATGACTTAATTAGGGGACTCGGCTATTATTGTAGACTTCATGATTTTCTTTCTTTAATCTATTTTCCTTAATTTTTGATAGAGTTTTTAAATTCTAAGGAAAGCATCCCCTGTGCTTGTAAAGGTATATACTTGATTTTCCTATTTTAAATGATATTTGGAGAGCCAGGTGTGGTGGTGCACACCTGTAATCCCAGCAGCAGGGGAGGCAGAGGGAGTAGGATCACAAGTTCGAGACCAGAGGCAGTCTGCGTAACTTAGCAAGACCCTGTCTCAAAAAAAAAAAAAAAACCTGAAAAAATGGGCTGGGGGTGCTGCTCAGTGGTCCAGCACTTGCAAAGCATGCAAGTGCATGGCCCTGGGTTCAACCCCCAGTACCGCAAAAAAAAATAAATAAATAAATAAAAATAAATAAATAAATAAAATAAAAAATATATAGATACATATAAAATATATATATATATTATATATATATGGAAATAAAAATGCCTGCAATACAACAACTGCATTATTTTTTTCTGAACCTGAATCACTCTTCTCAGAATACTCAGAATTGTTCCTCAGAATTTAAATATATTTCAACTATTCCTTATAGAAATAATAATGATAGAAGAAACACTGATAAAATTTCAAATACATTTAGTGATTGGGACATTTATATAGTCTCCACAAACTCCCCCTTTGTCACAAACACACATATTTAAGAGTGTTCGGTATTTTCCATATTAACAATTTCCTATTAACTTTCTAAGATGCTTAATCATGCTTTCTCACCCATGAAAGCTCTCTTACTACTTTATAGGTTTGCTTTTCCTTTATTATGCCCTCAAGAATTTTTCTTTGTAATTAGAAGTATCTGTCCCACTTCTGTGATATCAGTGAAGTCGGATGGCATGTTACAGATATGTCACCCATTTTTTTTTTACCTAGCATAGCACCTAATAGACCATGAGTGGATGAGCATATCTCATTAAATGAGTTATTGGTAATTTCTTTCATATTTTAATATAATATTTTCTTAACTGTCTTGTTTTAGTGTATCTATACATATCTTGTTGTTGCTGTTAGGCACCCTTGGGTCAGGTCTGACTCATATCAACCCTGCCTACAACAGAACAAAATGCTCTCTGACACTGTGCCATGCCTGGTATGATTGTCAGTGCTTCTCTGCTATTCATAGGGATACAATGGTAGATTGTTTCGGGAGTAGATCGTCAGGTTCTTCTCCATATATGCATATCTAGCATATATAATTTAGATATACACATATTTTACTCTATGTATATTGGAAGAACAACAAAATACCAATGATGTTGGATTCCTAGGCATCGTTGTTGTTGTTTTCAGGTGCTGTTGAAGTGAGTCTAACTCATAACGACCCTCACAGGGTTTTAAATGGCTGACTCTTTCGGGATTGCCTTGGGAATAGGTTGCCACATCCTTCTCCCATTTTGTGGTGCTGGGAATCGAACTCGGGTCCTCAGAGACTACAGAGCAGTGCTCTACCAACTGAGCTAAATCCAGCCCTCCTAGGCATCAGGACCTATTAAATTCCAATGTGAATCAGGCATGGTGGTGCATGGCTGCAATCCCAGGGACTCAAGGGCTGAGGCAGGAGAATCACAGATTCAAGGCCAGAGGCAGCTTAGTGAGACCCTAACCCAATTTAAAAAATAATAATAATAAAAAGGGCCGGGATTGCATTTTAGTGGCAAAATACTGGCAAAGCATGCATGAAGCACTGGCTTCAGCCCCCTACTACTGCAAAAAAGAAAAAAAATCCAGTGTGTTTAAAATTAAAATGTTTAAAATATAGATAGTTTCTAATTGCACAGATACAAATATAATTTGTGCATAATTTGTGTGTAATAATTTGTGTATAATTTATTACATTCTAATTACATGATGGTTAAAAAAAGATTTTAAAAATATTAACATTTAATCCCCAAAGATTGAGGCTCCCTAATATATGAAAACCATGTTGTTGTTAGGTACTGTTGAGTCCAATGTATAGTGGCCCTCTGTATAACAGAACAAAACACTCCCTTATTCGATGCCAGGCACATGATCTTTTTTATGTTTAAGAAAATTGTTACAGACTATGTGTCAATTCTTCTAATAGATGGTCTTACTTTTTTTCCTTGACGTGCTACTTTCCCAAACAAGATGTCCTTCTCCAGGGATTGGTCCTTCCTGACAACATGTCCAAAATAAGTAAGATGCAGTCTAGTGATCCTTGCTTCCAAGGAGCACTCTGGTTGTACTTCTTCGAGGACAGAACTGTTAGTTCTTTTTTCAGCCCATGGTATATTCAGTATTTGTCCCCAGCACCATAATTTGAAGGCATTAGTTCTTCTCCTGTCTCCATTATTCAATGTCCAGCTTTCACAAGTGTATGATGTAACTAAAAATACCATGGCATGCGGCCAGTGCACCTTCATCTTCAATGTAACATCTTTACTTTTCAACACTTTAAAGAGCTCTTTGGTAACAGGTTTTCCCAATGCACTGTGTCTTTTGATTTCTTGGCTGCTGCCTCCTTGGGTATTGATTATAAAACCAAGTAAAGCAAAATCTTGGACTGCTTCAATCTTTTCTCTATTTATCATGATGAGGCTTACTGACCCAGTTGTAAGTACTTATTTTTTGCTGATGTTGAGACAGAATCCATACTGAAGGTGTGTCCTTTGATCTTCATCAGCAAATGTTTCAAATGTTCTTCCCTATCAGAAAGCAAAGTTGTGTCATCTGCATAACACAGGTTGTTAATGAATCTTCCTCCAATCTTGATGTCACATTCTTCTTCATAAAGTCCAGATCTTCAAATTATTTCCTCAACATAGATACTGACAAGGCATGGTGAAAGAATACAGCCCTGACCACATCTTTCTTGACTTTGAACCAATCAGTGTTTCCTTGTTCTGTTCTAATGATTGCTTCCTGGTTCACGTACAGATTCCTCATGAGTATAATTAAGTTCTCTGGTATTCACATTCCTCACAGTGTTATCCATAATTTATTATGATGCCTTTGCCTAGTTAATAAAACATTGATAAACATCTTTCTGGTATTATCTGCTTTCATCTAATATCCATCAGACACAAGCAATGATGTATCTGATTCCACTTCCTCTTCTGAACCCAGCTTGATTTTCTGGCTGTTCTGTGTATGAACCTGGTACAGTCACTTTGGAATGATAGTCAGCAAAACTTTACTTGGGTGTGACATTAATGGTATTGTTCTGTAGTTTCCACATTTCCCGCTTCTTGGGAATAGACAAATATCTAGCAGGATATATGTACATATTCCTCAGTGGTGTCTTGTGAACCTTCTTTGCTTTCCTTCAGGAAGCAATGTCTATACATTACAATAGACCCAGCTGTCTGAAACACTCTGTCATCATTGTTGCAGGGCCAAGCACCGCCCCACCCCATGCTAAGCATGCCAGGTGTTTTGTATCAGTGTAATGGTCATCAGATCCATGTAGAAGGAATCACCTCCATAACAGTGCATCCTGCCTCCAGTTCTCACATTCTTTTTGCCCCTTCTTTCTCAGTGTTGCCTGAGCCTTAGATTGTGTATCATATGTATGTGAGTAGCACACTACAACAGTATTGATCATAGCAATACTTATTCCTGAAATGATATAAACTCCAAAAAAGTCCAAGTTTGCTTATGATGGAGTGATCAAAACATTATATCAATATCAAATATTATATCAAATGTCAAAAATATTATAAATTCCTATTTACTGTTTCATCTTAAGTCTCTACAACTAATTGGTAACAACTAAACTACTGGTGTAAACACAAATGTTTGGAAGGCAATTTGACAGGGGTATAATCTCCCTTGAGCAAAACAACAGCAATAGTTTCCTTGCTGAGTCCTATGACCTCCCCAGCCACAGATTTTTGCCCCACTTATCAGATCAAACAAAGGTTCCCTCTTGTGGCATGGGCATTAATTCCAATGGAAAAGTTATTGTTCACACCCATTACAGCTAAGGTACTACTGCACCAGCAGACACATCTTGCTTGGCATGTTGATAGTGCAATACCTGGGGACCATACTGAATCAGGACCATCAGTGAAAATTCTCCCAGAGCAGCTTGCATAGCACCTTTCTGCACTATGAACACTAGCCACTAGAGAGGGAGCATCCAGCTCAGTCCAAGTTTGGTTTCTTCATGTCCTGCAATTTAGGGCATGGAATAGAGAAAGACTGTTGAGTTCTGGTATGCAACCAACAATGGTGGCAGTAGCCTAGGTGGTATGGAGCACATCTGGGAGCTCCAGACCCAACAACTCACAAGAAAGTAGCCTATCCTTGGTGTTTGTATTTTTGTTTAGCCACCTTTTCTGAGAGGGAGTTTTTTCCACCTCTACAGGATGCCTTCATCTAAGATCTTTATCACTGTAGCAATAAACTTTTCCTTTCAATGAATCCAATCCATGTTGGGTTATAAGGCAAATGGATGTGCCACTGGAGTTGGTTATCTTCAGCCCAGTTCTGCACATAAGAGTTTGTGAAAGGAGTGCCCATCACTGTCAGTTCTCCAGGGACACCCATATGTGACACTGAGCTGGGCGAGAGGCTAGGTACCATTGTTACCCATTGCTCATGTGCAGGAGAATGCTTGGAGGAGGTCTGTGATAGTGTCTACACAAGTGAGGGTGTATCTGCATCCTTCACTAACAGGCCTAGGCCCTATATCATCTACTTTCCCATCTCATACTAGACAGGCTGATTTATATACGAACCCCAGTATCCTGTCCATTTTCCAAGGCCATAAATGAGAACAGGCCTCCCATGCTTGAATAGCAGGCAAAATGTCAGAATTTTTAGAGGAATATCAGCAGCTTTAGGTATTTTCTAGATTTTATTAACTTCCTGGTAGCCAGATTTACATGAACCCAATGGGTACCCTCTAGTATTACTTGAAGGAAGATGACTCATATTTTGGTAAAGGTATCTGCTTCCTCATTCCCAGGACTCAGTGGGCTATGGTGTGCTATATGGAAGACTTCCATGGGCTTTGCCTCCTGCTGAACTCTACTGTATAAATTTTTCCTCATCTACTGTCCCCACTGTGTTCCATCCAGCACTTGCCAGTCTTCCTTTTCCCCTTGGGCCATCCATAAAATCAGAGCTCTGACTGTAGCCTGTCAGTTCTCTACCTACTGGCTACTTTTTTCACTTTCTTCTTTCCAACCACATGGTATCAGTGGAGCTGGGTTTGATCCTAAGCAAGGCAAGTAGGGGAGAACGGTCCCATCAGCCCAGTCCTGAAAACAACCAGCCACAGAACTCATTAGCATTTAATATATTTTTCAGGGGGGTTATCATGGCACACACATATCTATATTGTTTCTTGAATTGCTGCAGCTGCCCATTCCTGTTAGGTGTCCTCACTACCATCACTGTAGCAGGCATTTACAGGGTTAGGTGGTGTCCCCTCTACTACCTTCTCTGTTTTGGCTGTTGGTTCAATTATTGGGGGAGGTTCAGTGGCCTGAAAATAACACAGGCCCCTGCACAGCTTACCAGGCATTGGAGAGAGGGTTGTAGATACTACACTGTGCTTCTGCTCATATGCATGCCATTTTTTCAGAGTCTGATTCTGTGCCACTCCAGAAAAAGGTTTGGCCAAAAGGCATTCAGTCCAGTGCTTTATTGTATAAACTATTTTTACTATCACTGAGGTAGAGCCAGTCTTGGATTCTGCTTGGATTTATGCTATATTTATGGCTAATAACTGTTGTTCTAATGGTGTTTATCAGTCTATGCCTCTCTCCATGACTGAGACCAAAATCCCATTGGGACTGTCTGCTCAGGTTTTTTCTGCCATATACCCCGGCTATAGCTCTCTGACATTCTTGTAACTTCTAAGATAAAGGGGCACTGGGTACTGGGCACTGAAGCGCACAGCTGTTTTCCTTGTCCCATTTGAATCTTAGCTTACTCAAAAGCCTCTTGAGCCTTTTGGTCCCAATCCCAATGTAGAACCCCTTTTAACCAAGTTTTACAAAGAATGGGAAACCTGGGCAAGATGGGGTGTGAAAACATGCCCATACCCCTGGAACCTGAAAGCCATCTGCAACTGTTTTACTTTTATAGACACAGGGTGCTATAGGAATATTTTTCAATAACTTTGTCAGGTATCGTATGTGTCTTACCCAAACAAAGAACTCCCCAAAATTTCAAATGTACTTCACCCTTGCATGTTGTTCTGATTTATTTCCCACGTTATCTCCGTTAGCTCTACCTGCACATCTTCCCATGCTTTTCTAAATCTGCAAGATAGTCAGTGGTTAGCATTATATCTTCTATATAATGAAACCTTTTTACAGAGGGTGGGAAGGCCAACAAAGCAAGGTCCCTGGGCCATCATCCCATGACAAATGGTTGGACTGTGAAGGTAACCTTGGAGAACTACTCTAAAGGTCATCTGCCATCTGTTCCAGCTAAATGTAAATTGGTCTTGGGAATCAGCAACTAACAAGATACTGCAAAGTGTGTTAGCAAAGTCCAACATGCACAGAAAGATCCCACTGCTTGTACTCGCTGTTCTGTTAAACGAGCAATGGTATGTACGGCAGCATGGTCAGGGTGCACTACTCTGTTTAATTCTCTGTAATTGACAGTCATTCTCCATTAACCATCAGGTTTTTGTTAGTTTGTTTGTTTTGTTTTGTTTTGTTTTTATAGACCACATTGAGTTTTGAAAGGCCTTTGAATGGGGCAAACAACATCATCTATCCTACCTAATTCCTTGATAGTTTCTGCAATTTTATATCACCAAGCAACTTACACTGTTTTATATTTACCACCGTGAAGGTGGGCAGCTTTGCAGGCTTTCATTTTGCCCAATTACAAATGAGTGATTTTATAGTTATATATCCAGGAGCCACTCCAGACAGTGGTATGCAGGATGTTACCCATGAACACATCTACACCAAGTATATTTTCTTGCAGGAAAGAAATGCAAACAGTATATTTTGGGGCAGGATTATTCCCCACTCTCAGGGAAAGCTTTCTCTTTTTTTACCTGTACTGTTTTATCTCCATATCCATCCATTACTACCCATTGCCCCTGATGCTTTTGAGGGTGACCATGAAAAACTTCCACTTAGCTCCGGTATCCACCAATGCCCGAGGGTTCTGCAGATTGGTAGGGGACCAGTAAATCTACACTTCAACCTGAGGCCTCCAGTTGCCTTATATAGTCCTCGCTTGTAGGCAACCTTGGCCATCCCATCAGGGGAGTGGTTTAGATGGTTCCCACTCTTTGAGAGCTTTCTCCTGTACATCAGGAAACACGTGAAGGTGACCTGCATGGCTCTGTCATCTACCCCTTCAGATAATTGTTGATTGGACTTTTAAGCCTCCCAGAACCTCTTGAGTAGAGAATTTTGTTTTCCATCAGTCATTTCCCTGGAGACTCCAACTTTTGCCACACCTGTCTTCCTTTGATCTGGACAGGCTCCATATGCCTCTCTTCCCTCTTATCCCCACTGATTGTTTTAGCACTTTACAGACTCAATTTGTATACTGCCCTAAGACACTCAAATTTGCCAAAGCCTCTTCTACTTCATGTCACACTGGAGGACGCAACATTGCCACAAGAGTTCTATACCACTCTTGAGGGCACTGCTGAATTGGCATTTTATGCAGCTTTCCAATTAATTGAGTCCTGTCTGGCCTGTGGAACTGGACATGGAACACTGACTCTTTCATGCCCAGCTCCCTCAATAACTGCTGTCTTTCCTCTAAAATATTTCAGTTCCTTGTACTCATAGGTACCTCTGCTGACAGTATCAATGAGTCCCTAGTGGTTCCAATGACCCAGCCTATCAGGGACTGGTTTCCCTCATATTGTCTCAGTTTGTACAGTCTCTGCCTCAAGGAGGCATGAACAGTTGTATTATGCAGCTTCTCCACCACCCTAGCACTGAGACTGAACCCTCCTGCTCCCATTCCCACAGCCTTATGGGCCAGGCTATAAGAGGCTCTTCCCTTGCCTGTTTAGAGGTCTTTCCCAAGTCAAGTGCTTCAGAGGTAGTGCACATTCTGACCATCATAGTCTTTTGCATTGGACCATTGTTAAGGCCCCCATTTAACACACTGAATGGTAGGTTTTCTTTTCTTCTGTATTAAAGGCTGGACCTGAGGAGGACCTTCCTCTACCTCTATCCCTCTTTTCCCTCATCATCTGAATCTTCTCATGGATTCTAAGTTTTTGGATTGTAGGAGGGATTCTTCTGCACAGATCTAATTTGTACCTCCTATACTTATGATCTCCCAACCAGAAGAAACAGTATGCTAACACCTTCATCTCACCTTCCCTTTTATGCATCTTCTCTCCCAAATTAGATGCTAACACCAAGGATGTTATCTGTGTGTCTCTCTCCAGTTGTAATTACTTCCTTATTTAGGTAAATTCTCTCTGGGCAGACAGCTTGAACTCTAGGATGTCTAACTGTCCAGAGCAGGTGCCACACAACTGCATCTATAACTATTTTGAAATCTTGTTTCATGTTGGCTACATTTAGAGACTGCAATATACTCTCTAGTCCCTCCTATGTTTTTGGAGCGTCCCCATATTCATTGGATAGATCACATTAATCAATAAGGCTATAGCTAGTACATTGGGAGAAGGACATTGCAATCACTCCCAAAGCAATCCTGAAGCACTCAGCCATTGAAAGCCCTATAAAGCTCTCTATGAGTTGGACCTGACTCAATGGCACCTAACAAAAACAACAACATAGCTATTGCATACCATAAGGAAGAAGGAGGCCGACCTGGGATTGCCCCTGCAAGTGTATTAACCTTAGTTGATTTGACCTCTCCTGTGCATGTGAACACTTATAGCAGATATCATGCAACCATCATTTTAGCAAGGAAATATGCCACCCCACAAGACATAGGACAAGACAGCACCCATGTCTCTGCTTTACCCACATTGGTAACATTCATGGCTCAGCCAGTTGTCTGTGGCTGACATTCCATAAGAAGGCATTCCCCGGCCAGGGATATGGATTATACCTGTGGGGCCAATGTCCACCCCTCGTCATATAGATCACTTCTCAGGATTGTGCTGGAAACACCTTTCGAAGTCATTTTTGGTTCTATCTGTTCCTGTTTGGGTACCATATGTTTTGTGTAAGCCAAAGAGAATGTACACAGACCAAAGGATGTATCATGTTATATTTTGAGAGCCTTGAGTTTGCTGGGGGTTTTATACAGGGGTTGTGGGTAATTTGCAGAGAGCCTTAACACACAGATACAAAGAAGGAAGGAATCCCGACAGAAGTTTTCACATGATGCCTCAAAGGTCCACCACCTTTAGTTCCCTCCCTAGTGTATTTATTTATAGGATGGGTCCTCTGTCCTCCCACGTGGGCTTCCCTACAGGAGTGGGTCTCTCTCCCTTCCAAGTGGCTTTACTTACAGGAGTGCTATAACTCCTTGGCAGCCTCATGGGCAGCTGTACCACTGATAATTTTTCATTTTTCTTCTGTTCTCTCTTGCTCCCTTCTACATCATTCTGTGTTCCCTTCTCACTAGCCTGTTGTTTACCTCTTATATACCCTTCAGTGGAGTCTTATGACCCTTCTGCCCTCCCCACCCTTCATATCAGAATGTTTAAATATTAAGGGAGATCTAGCTAACTTGTACATATCAGAACCACTCTGTCGACATGGTTGCAGGACCAACACCTGCCCTCCAGGGTCATGCCAAGTGTTTTGTATCAATGTAGAAATCATTAGGTCCAGCCCAGAGGATTCATTTACACAACATGCCTTTACTATTTATACCCAAAATCCATCATTAAGAAGATGAGATTTTTTTCCCATCATAGAGAGCTGAAGGCAATCTTGAAATGATATATTTCAAGGCAATGCCATGAATGTTTCCTTTCTGCTTAGAATGGCTATTTATAGTTGGTTCAATTAATTCCTAGAGTGTGCAGGGCAAAGAATCCCTTCATCCTATCATCCTGTAGGGCTAAGGGTATGGTCTGTGCTGAGCTGGAGCAAAGTTTAAAGCTGATCAAACTTCTAAGCAAAATCCTATATTATGATTAGTGATGGGCCCAATCCTGTGAAGTGAATAAAGGTGGAGGAATCACAAAAGGTTCCCAGGTTGGAGTTGGATGAAAGAATCCAGAGGATGAACTGTGTATCTAAGCATTATCTCAACCCCCTTGGCGGCTGGAATTGGGTCTGAAATCTTGTTAACACACACTTTCTTGAGAGGTTTTATGCCTTTTCTCATCTTACTCAGGTCAGATATGCCAAGAGAGCACTTTGCAGTTTTGAAAGCACTGAGGGAAATATGACTCAAATTGCAGACACAGCCTCCAGGATTGAAGAGAAGGGCTCAGATGCTGAGCTCATTTGAAGTCCCCTAGGACTATTTGGATCTAATTATTAGCAAATGGCAATATACAACAGTTATTTTGTAAGTTATAAAGTCAATTATAGTTAATTATAACAGAGACAGTTGTAAAAAGGAGTTAGTTATCAGATGAATTTTATTTTCATAAAAAAGTTTATAGTAGACAAAAATATAGATTTTAGTCATTTAGGTTCAAAAAAATAAAATGGATATGACTGTTCTTTGTGTAGTTGTTTTCCTAAACATCTTTAAAAATAGGAGAATCAAACTTCTACTTTGGCAGGAAAAGAAGGTATTTTCCCTGGAATTCAAAAACCTGATGGCTGTTACAGGCATTTATTTTTCCTCTAGTAGTTTTGGAAGAACATTTCCACATCTGCCAAAACAATAGGGTATTTAATATTCTCTGTTAACGTGACATTTCTGAGATTATAAACTAAATGTAACTTTGATTTGTTTTGGCTAGTGTATTTTAAGTAGTTCACATAAAATTTAAAGATGTGATCGCTCTCTCTATATATATACACACACACGTACACACACACACATATATTGCAGTACTTAAAAATATGGAAATCACTATAAAGAAACAAGCCATTTAAAATTATGAAACTCTTCACAAATATTTTAAGAGTTTTAGCAATTGTGACTCTCAAGTTTTCAATTCAACAGTTTCCACTTGAATATTTATTTCTGTCAAAAAATCTGCTACCTGTTTTAAGGAATTAAAATGTTGATCAAGACACAAATCCTCAACCAACAATATTAAAAGTTGGTTATTGAATCAACTAACAAATATTTATTAAGATTATAATTTGCAATATGCTAATTAAGATTATACTTTGCAATAGGCTGGGAATGTAGCTCAATAGCAGAGTGTGTGCTTAGCCCTGGAAAGCCCTAGATTTCATTACCAGTGCACTTACATGTGCCCCTCCGCCCCCCCCCCCGCCACATACACACACACAATTTTACTTTGCAAAGGAGACTGATATGAGCTAAGGGAGCAATGGTGAAATATTTATTCTCAGGGACTTACTTTCTCATGGATAATTCAGATAAAAACAAATAATTAGTATTTATGGCACATTATAGTATATACCACAGTTACAAAGATCAAAGAATATTACCTTTTACCTATACAGAAGTACATGGAATGGTTTAAAGTAGTGATAGTGCTTGAAGTATGGGTGGCCTGTGAATAGATGGAAGGAAGGTTTAAGGTTTCAAAAAATAGCCATTGGTAGAAATGCTAAAGGAATTTAATTATACATGCACTTTGTTATTGTTGTTAGATGGAGAACTTGAGCCTTGATTATCAGCAAGATTAGGAGCTGAAGGAGTTTATATAATAATGTTGTTGGGAAATACTAACATGAGTAGATGCAGGAAGGGACTAGATCAAAGCCAGCCATTATAAAGTTTCTGACAAAATTCTATAATCAAGTCTCTTCTTAATACCTTGTAAATGTTTTTCTTCTCCATTCAAAAGAAACAAATAATAGTTAGCATCACTCTCTGTGTACAATGATCATATGACACTTCTAATAGATTTATCCACAAATCTAGTGAGCCTGCAGCCCTACCACTGTGGTGACTGGTCTTGTCAGATCTCAGAAAATTAGCAGGGTCGGGCCTGGTTAGTACTTGGATGGGAGACCACCTGGGAACACTAAGTGCTGTAGGCTTGGGAGATGGACCCGGCAACCCACTCCCAAAAATCAATCAAACATTGAAAATCCTATGAATAGCAGAGAAGCGGTAACAATACTGTTTCATCTGTTGTACACAGGGTCACTATGAGTTGGTGTCTGACTGGATGGCACCTAACAACAATATCAACAAGTGAGACTATTGAGAAAACCTGAACCAGACCCTTCTTCAGAAACTGGGATTTTTCATTGAGACTATTTGATAATCCAGGGATTGTTTAGGTTCATTTCTTTAGAATTAGAGTCTAAATATCCATTTAACTTAAAAAAAGAATTATAGTCAACATATTTGTACTTCCCTTTTTGTCATAAATATGGAGCACACAGCACAAATAATGCTGTTAGAGTTTTTAATTATGCACTGATTATAAGCCAGAATCAGTGTAAATACTATATCCATTTTTTCTCATTTAATTTACACAACTCTACAAAGTACATATCATTATTATGACCACTTTCCAAATAAGCAACAATGTGATATTCAGAAAGCTTGGGTAGCTTCTCTAAATTTAAACAGAATACAGTAATGTCAAATCACAAACTGAAATATGAAAAGTAAAGTGTTGCAACTGGAGTATTAGTATTAAATATCTAAAGGTAGAACATCCCAAAGAGGTAATGGATTAATTTTTAATTTATATTAGCTACAGCTATAAATGCCTGCAGCAGTACCACTGTGGCATCTGATCTGATTTGATCTCAGAAACTAAGCAGGGTCAGGCCTGGTTAGTACTTGGATGGGAGATGGCCTAGGAACACCAGATGCTGTAGGCTTGAGAGAAGCAACCCACTCCCCCCCCCACACACACACACAAAACCAGCCATTGAAAACCCCATGAACAACAGAGAAGCACTAACAATACTGTTTCACCTGTTTTATGTCGGGTCTCTATGAGTCGGACACCAACTTGGTGTCACCAAACACAGCTACAAATAATCATCATTCATTATCCTGTGGTTTTTCTTTTTAAAAATGACATGATTCAAAACCATTTTCTTTGTGTTCATATTCCTTGCATATAAGGTACTTTGAATTATTTCCAAGTTAACATTCATAAAGAATATTTTTAATACACAGAGAAGAAAGGTCACAAAAACTCGTGCCATCATGAAAGCGCTTGTAAATATTTTTGTTTATACATTTGAGATACATACTTGCACAGGGTAGCACAGAGACTTGTTATTCATATAAATGGAAGAATAATACTATACAAGTTTGCAACATTTTCTTCACATTAAACAATATAATATTGAAAAGAAATTTGTTTTCACAAAACTTACCTGTATTTTTCAGGACTGTGTAGGACATATGTAGATGTTCCAAATATATTTTAGCCTTTACTTAAGCCATTAGTTTTAATACTTCAGTGAGCATGCTTTTAATGCTTTAATCTCTGTGCACATTTTACACTATTTCATTAGCATATGTTCCTATAAGCTGAATATCTGGCTTATGTGGTATACTAAACTTTATGGTATTTGATGTTATTGTTAGGTATTGTGGAGTCCAGCCCAACTCACAGCAACCCTCATAGACTTTTCAGGTGCTGATTATTTCAGGATTGCTTTGGGAGTGGGCTACCATGTCTTTCTCTCATATGGTGTTTGATAGGTGTTGCCAAATTGCCCTCTAGGAAGTCAAATCTCTTTATATAAGGGAATATATGGCATTTTTGTTAATAGTGGCTCATTGCCTTAAATAAAGATACTTAACATACTAATGTAGTCCAAAATTCCCTAAAGATGTAGAAAAAGGAAGAAGAATTGCAGATAAACATTTGTTTTGAAAATTTCACTTTGTCTACCAGGCCATTGTTCCTTCATACACATTTACCTCTGTTGTCATAAATGTGCACATGAGAGCATTCAAATACACCAGAGACATTTGGAAAGAAGGTTTCATTATAAACACTCAGCATATTATTCTCTAAAAGTTTGAGGTTTGGCTGATTGGGGGAAATTTCCATATTTCCATGAAAAAATTAGCATATGGTTTTTATCACCATGAAATAAAAGAGCTCTTTCCAATTCTTTTTATGAGAAAGTTGATGTAGTAGATGTGCTGTTTAGTTTCCCTGAGGGAACAACTTTTCTAAATAAGTGGATTTTTTTTTAGTAAAAAGCTTTTTCCAAGTTGTTTGAAACTAGTTCATCATTCTGTTTTAAACCTATGTTAAATGCAAGTATGAAAAGATACATTCTTATGGGCAACATTTATATGTTCACATATAATAGATTATTGTTATTTAGCTGTCAGATGTAAAATTTATGTACTTTAAAAATATATATTTTAAAAATGTGTTTTCTACCTAATGGAAGCATATAAACAAGTCTTTTGTTTTATTTATTTATTTATATTCAGTACTAGGGTGGTTAATGCAGGGCTTGTAAGCATGCTAAGTTAGTGCTCTACCAGTGAGATGCACCTGCAACCCCTTTCCTAAACTTTCATTTTTAGAGAAAACCTTGCTAATCACAGGCTACCTCTGGCTTGGGAATTGCAATCCTCCTGCCTTAGCTTCCCAAGTTGCTAGAATTACAGGCATGCACCATGGTACCCTAACAACAACAAATAACACTATGGTGTCTCGCCACATAATCAAAATTTTTTAAGAGAAGAAAAAAATAAGAAAGAGTATATTCAACATAAAATATAAATTTTATTGTACATTATTACAGATAAATTTCATGCATATGTATGTCCATGTGGGAGAAAATGAGTCTTGTATTTCATGATTACATCTTTATTCAGACAACAGGAGTGCATATATTTGTAATGTTTCAAAACCATAAAATTTTTACAAGGTCCCAACTCTTTGCATAGTCAACTAACAGAAACTAAAATGAAATTATATTTATGTGGTTATAATAAATGGGGACTCAATAATGTAGTTTCTAAGAATATACATCTCTTTTTCAAATGATATCCAAATCTTTTGATGTAAAAAGTTTTAAGGAAGGATAGACATGGAGAGGCAAGGACAGCAAATAATTTTCTTTATGGTGATAATTTTCTAAGCAGGATCTCTGAAAAGAACCACAGGGACATAGGTTAGAAACAAAACTATAAAAATATTCACATCATCATTAATATTCTTGGAAACTTGGCAAAGGTACCATTGTTAATTCAAGCTTTTCATGTACTATAATGATGCGTTGCATCTAGAAAAGAGATAACTATGTTAAAATATACCTTGGGGGATGCAACAGACCTACATTTTAATTCTTATTCCAACTAAGTACCAAACTCTAAAAACTTGGCAATGTATTTAGCCAATCTAGGGTAGGTTATACAATGGTAGCAAGTAACCTCAATATATGTGTTTCATAACAAAACCAAGTTTATTTTTCCTTTCTGCTTTGAGTATAAATGGGTCAGTAAGATCTCCAGGGTATATCTCATTCACTTATTCAGTCTTTCTCATAAACTGGAAGTTAGATCTAAAAGTTGCTTGTATTCATGGTGAAGAACATAACAAAGATATTTTCTACATGGCAGTATTTAATTGTTATTTCTGCATATCAGAAAGTATATTCTACTATATGTGATGGTAAGTTTGAACAATGGAATCAATGAAGAAAGCCTTAGGCTTTTCCTTTCTTCAGTGGTTCTAGAACCTTCCAAAGACTGTCCTCTGAATTAATTATATTATTACGGCTCATACAATGGTGATTTTTCAAAAAGAGAAGCACTGAGAGTGGTGTGAGGCATGGCACAATGTAAGGTAGTGTTTTATTCTCTTGAACATTGGGTTACTATTAGTCAGATCTGACTCAATGGCACCTAAAAACAACACAACATGTTTCTTGAATGAAAAACTTTTGTATAGGACTTCTCAACACCTGTTGTTGTTGTTCTTATGTACCATCAAGTTGTATCCAACCCATAGGGACCCTAAGTACAGTAGAACAAAGCACTACCCAGCACTGTGGCATGCACATGAAATTTTCATGTTTGAACTCATTGTCGCAGTCACTGTGTTCATCTCATTTTGAGATGTGCTACCTCAGCATATGGAGGTCCCAGTGAGTTTACTCTGTTCCTGTCGTTAAGGTTGACTCTACTTTGAGGGGATAGATTTTCTCCAGTCGTTTCTTGAATGAGTTCAATCCTGGAGGCTCATTTTTCAACACTCTTTTTTGACAGAGCTTCTCTGCTATCCATAGGTTTTCAGTGGCTAATTGTTTTACTGGTGGGCTGCCAGGTCCTACCTAGTCTGTTTCAGTCTGGAATCTCAGCTGAAACTTCTCCACCATGGGTGGCGCTGCTGGTATCTGGAAGAACAATGGCATAACCTTCAGCATCACAGCAACATGCAAGCCTGCACTGCAGGACAAGCTGACAGACACGTAGGGGATTTGCATCACCTAGATCTCTACTATCTAAAAAGTCCAGGTGCAGCAAAGAAGAACTCTAAATTCTTTCTTTCTTTAAAAATTTTAATTTGTTAATTTTTTAACACTAGTGTCCAGAATAAAGACTTGTCTTGGGCTACCTTAAAGGTGTGTGTGTGTGTGTGTGTGTGTGTGTGTGTGTGTGTGTATTTGACAGTGTACTGGTGTTATATTTCCACTTTGTAGGGGAGAGGCAGAGATGAGTAAAAGGAATAATAAAGAGAATGAAGGTTATTGTTGACCATTTCTTCATTGAGGGTAGAGTCTTTGGTACAAACATTTCCTGGATTTCTTTCTTTCAGAAATTTCTGCACCTAAAAAAAATCTCTAATGAGAAAATTTGAATAATAAGAGATGTTGCATGTCTTTGGTCATTAATGTGAATCAGGATACACTTAGGAATTTAAGAGTTGAGAATCAGTTACATAATTAAAGAATCATAAAGCAACTGTTTTCTCATTTGAGAACATCCTTTTCTGGGACAAAAAGGATTTTGAACATGCTAATGAATGTATTAGAAATGGCAGATGTGAGGCTTGTGAGTGTGTGTGGGTATGTGGGTATAAAGCATTTGAAAAGAGACTTTGGAATATAATTCCATTTCCATTAAATTGAATTGACAAATAACTCCTGTTTGACTATATATTTCTCCAGTTGAGAATTAGATATTGAGATTCTTTCAACTGGAGCTACTGAACAAGTTTATTCTAGGGCCAAGAGAGAACTAGAACATGAATCTCCCTACTGAAATCTCTTGGTAGTAGTTTGAATTCCAAAATCATTATTTCACTCATTTGTTTAATGACTAAATAATTGATATAATTTAGATAAATAAATGCAGGGGCAATATTTACTGTTAGCATTAATTATTATGCTGATTGAGAAAATTAGCAAGTTTAGGGAAGGAATGTTTTTTCATTGAAAATTACTTCCATTTTCTGCTCACCTTCTGCAACACAGTCTATATGCAGACATCATCAATTCTACACTAATGGAGTTGAAAGAAGCCTGTCTACTGCCTCCCACGCTAAGGCCAATGCATATTACATCATGCAACTTTCATAAATATAGGGTGATTCTAAGAATAGGAATTACCTTGAGGAATTTTAAGTTGATGGGAAATCAATAAAGGCTTTGATAAGTATATTCTTAACACAGCACCTTTTGGAGGGTGGAGGCCAAAACAGACTTGTTGAATGAATGTATGGTTGAATGTTATGTACCCTGTCCAAGTAGACCCAGCCTTTTATAATTATTACTGTTTGGAAACTGCATGTTAGTAAGCTTCCTTATAGTATTTTTGGCATCTTCCATTTCATCAAGAGACCTGTATGGCCATATTATTGCAGAAAAGTTGGTCAGGTTGCTAATAGTGCTGCCTATGGGAGACTGGGGCTGTTTATAATTATATTGGTGCTGAAATATAGCTCTAAAACCATTATATGATTCATAAAACAGATTGCAAATAGGGAAAGGATCTTTTATATATGCCTCAAATACAATCCACAGGGTGTTTGGTCTTTGATCTTAAGTATGATTATGGACAGTAGGAGTAAAGCGACAGAATATATAGATATCATGTGGTGCTTATGTAAAGATCCTCAATTAATCATCCAAATATTGAAATTTAGATCTTGCATCTCTTGCTTCTTGTGAAGTTCAGATTCCAAAATGACTAAAAAAAAAAAAAAGTTCAGTGCTTGTATTTTAGCTGTCATTTTGCCACACTGTGGGGGCTTGCATGATGTGATGAGGCTGAAAGCTCTGCCATTGTAACCTCGGACATGATCAAGGTTACCCATGGTGGACAGGTTTTCAGCTGAGCTTGCAGACTAAGACAAACTAGGGAGTAGGACCTGGTGAGCCACTCCCAAAACAACTAGCCATTGAAAACCCTATGGATAGCAAAGAGACACTGTCAGATATAGTGCCGGAAAATGAGGCCCCCTGGTTGGAAGGCACTCAAAAGACTACAGGGGAAGAGTTGCCTCCTCCAAGTAGAGTTTACTGTGATGACAGAAATGGAGTAAAGCCCAAGGGGGCACAGCTTGCAGATGTGGCAGGACTCAAAATGAGGAGAAACAACTGTAAACATCCATTAATAATTGGAACATGGAATGTACGTAATATGAATCTAGGAAAATTAGAAATTGTTAAAAGAGAAATGGAGCTCATAAACATTGATATTATAGGCATCAATGAGCTAAAATGGACCAGGATAGGCCATTTTGAGTCAAACAATCATATGGTCTACTATGCTGGGAATGATAAACTAAAGAGAAATGGGGTTGCATTCATCATCAAAACAGACATTTCAAGATCTGTCATGAAATACAATGTTGTCAGTGATAGAATAATATGCATATGCCTACAAGGAAGGCCAGTTAATATGACTATTATTCAAATTTGTGCACCCACCACTAAGGCCACACATGAAGAAAGGGAAGACTTTTATCAGCTTCTGCAATCTGAAATAGAAGAAACATGCAATTAAGACATACTGATAATCACTGGTGACTGGAATGCAAAGGTTGGAAACAAACAAGAAGGCTCAGAATTTGGAAAATATGGTCTTGGTGATAGAAACAAGCTGGAGATTGCATGATAGAATTTTGTCAGACCAATGACCTTTTCACTGCAAATATATTTTTTCAACATCATAAACGGAGACTATACACATGGACTTCACCAGATGGAACATACAGGAATCAAATTGACTACATATGTGGAAAGAGACGATGGAAAAGCTCTATACAAAATGTCAGAACAGGGGCAGTTGCTGACTGTCGATGAGACAATCAACTTCTCATATGCAAGTTCAAACTGAAGCTGAAGAAATTTAGAACAAGTATACCAGAGCCATGGTATGACCTTGAGTATATGTCCCATCTGAGTTCAGAGACCACCTGAAAAATAGGTTTAATGCATTAGACACAAATGATAGGAGACCAGAAGAGTTGTGGCATGACATAAAAGATATCACTCAAGAAGGAAGCAAAAAGTACTTAAAAAGACAAGAAAAAAAGAAAAGACCAAATTACATGTCAAAAGAGACCTGGACCTTGCCCTTGAACGTCCACCAGCTACAGCAACAGGAAAACATGATGAAGTTAAGGAACTAAACAGAAGATTTCAGAAGGAAGCTCAAAAAGAAAAAAACAAATATTATAATAACATGTGCAAGGAGCTGGAGGCAGAAAACCAAAAGGGAAGAACACACTCTGTGTTTCTCAAGCTTAAGGAAGTGAAGAAAAAATTGAAGCCTCGAGTGGTAGTAGTGAAAGATTCTACAGCGAAAATATTAAATGATGCAGGAAACATCAAAAGAAGATGGGAAGAATACACAGAGTCATTATACAAGAAAGAATTGGTAGATGACCAACCATTCCAAGAGGTTGCATATGAAGAGGAACCCATTGTATTGAAGAATGAAGTGGAAGCTGCCTTGAAAGAACTGGCAAAACACAAGGCTCCAGGAATTGATGGGATACCAATAGAGATGTTTCAACAAACAGATGCAGCACTGGAGGTGTTAACATGTTTATGCCAACAGATTTGGAAAACTGCTACTTGGCCAACTGACTGGAAGAGATCCATATTTGTGCCTATTCCCAAAAAAGGGGGTCCAACTGAATGTGCATACTATTGGACAATATCATTAATATCACACACCAGCAAAATTCTACTAAAGATCATTCAGAAGTGACTGCAGCAGTACATAGACAGGGAATTACCGGAAAATCAGGCAGGATTCAGAATAGGGTGGGGAATGAGGGATATCATTGCTGATGTCAGGTGGATGTTAGCTGAAAGCAGAGAATATCAGAAAGATTTCTAGCTATGTTTTATTGACTATGCAAAAGCATTTGATTGTGTGGATCATAACAAATTATGGACAACATTTTGGAAAATGGGAATAACAGAACACCTAATTGTGCTCATGAGAAATCTGTAAATGAACCAGGAGGCAGTTGTTCAAATAGAACAAGGAAACACTGCATGGTTTAAAGTTGAGAAAGGTGTGCATCAGGGCTTTATTCTTTCACCCTATGTCTTCAATTTATACGCTGAGCAAATAATCCATGAAGCTGGACTTCATGATGAAGAACGTGGCATCAAGATTGGAGGAAGACTCACTAACAACCTGCGTTATGCAGATGACACAGCTCTGCTTGCTGAAAGTGAAGAGGATTTAAAATATTTACTGATGAAGATCAAAGATCATAGCCTTCCATATGGGTTACAACTAAACATCAACAAAACAAAAATCCTTACGACTGGATCAGCATGCAACTTCACAATAAATGGAGAAAAGATTGAGTTTGTCCAAGATTTTGCATTGCTTGGCTCTGTAATCAATACCCACAGAAACAGCAGTCAAGAAATCAAATGATGCATTGCTCTAGGAAAAGCTGTGGCAAAAGATCTCTTTAGAGTATTGAAAAGAAAAGACGTCACATTGAAGACAATGGTGCATCTGACTCATGCCATGGTATTTTCAGAGCCACCATATGGTTGTGAAAGCTGGGCCTTGAACAAGAGAGACAGAAAAAGAAATGATGCTTTTGAATTGTGGTGCTGGAGACATCTATTGAATATACCATGGACTGCCAAAAGAACCAACAAATCTGTCCTAGAAGAAGTACAACCAGAGTGCTCCTTCGAAGCAAGAATGGCCAAACTGCGTCTTACATATTTTGAACATGTAGTCAGGAGATATCAATCCCTGGAGAAGGACATCATGTTTGGGAGAGTGGCAGGTCAACACAAAAGAGGAAAACCCTCCACCAGATGGATTGACACAGTGTCTGCAACAATGGGCTTAAACATAAATAAGATCGTTTGCCTGGCACAGAATCGGCAAGTGTTTCTATCTGCTGCACATAGGGTTGCTGTGAGTCAGACTTTACTCAACAGCACCTAACAACAACAACAATAGAGTTTAGCTCAGTTGGTAGATTGATGTTCTGCACTCTGTGAAGACCTAGGTTTGATCCCCAGCACCACAACAATGGGAGAAGAACATGTCAATCCACAACTGAAGCAATCCTCAATCAGCCATTAAAAACCAAATGAGGGTTACTGTGAATTGGACTCAACTCAACAGCATCTAACAACAACATATTTTAGGTAAATAAGTACTGAACAGTAATTTTACCCTTAGCAGTTCCATTATTCACTACTCAACCGCTCACCTTTGTATCGGGAGTGGTATCTAATAATAAATTTATTTGAGATGTAAAAGTAAACCAAAATACTAATGTTAAGTATATCATTTAAAGAGATTTTCTAAAGTAAAAAAATAGAAGTAATTTAATCAATATCTACCTTTTTCCGTGAAGTTATAAAATATATTGTATCATATACGTTTTCTACATAGGTAATATTGCTATCAAATTTTGCCTAGAAACTATTACAAAAAGCCTTTCAGAACTCAACATGTCCAATGGTATGCAAATAACTAAGTAGTTAAACCTATTTTAATATATTCTCCCCTGCTTAATCTGTAGGATACGCTGTTATGAAAGCACAAAACATTTGTATTTGCCTGAATTGTTACCCTAGAATCTTGTAGGTGTATAATACTTAGGAAGTTTCTCTAATATAATAAGCCTCATTATGCTAAAACAAGTCTTCCTTTCTTTAATAGACAAAGCAAAGAGGGTTTTCTGAGAACTTTGTATTGACCAGTTATAAACAAAGTATTAATTTTATAATGAAATATAAATTTATTACAAATTAAATTTGCTTCAATAATATGGGGTTTATATATTACAGATATTATTTGGCTATGAACCATGCCTCTGAAGTGTAAGAACCAAGTTAGACAGTCTTTGGGAACTAAGAGGTGACTTGCCAATTCCTACTCTCAGTATGAATTAAGAGAAAAAATATGATAGTACCTTCTGCTCTCACATTGACTACATCTATATAGAGAAGGAGGATGAATGGAAGAAAGAAAAGAGAGTGGAGGTTAGTTTGAGTCGGGAAAAGATTGCATTATACTGTCTTAAGTACCAAAATAGTAGTAAAAATTAGAGTCCATTGGAAGACACAAATAAGGATATTGGAGTGTACTTCATAGGAAAGATAGCATATGGAGTCTCAGAAAACTAGGACATCACTAGACAAAGAAAATGGAAAAGGATAGTCCAACAAGAGAGGGAAAAGAAGGAAGATAGAGAAACGTACAGGAAGAAAGAATGCATATTGAAACATAAGAGTAAAAAAAAAAAAAAAAGAAGAACAAACTGAATGTGAAATCCTTGAATCCAGAATGTAAAATCCTTGAATTCTAATGCATTTGTACTATATCCAGTGGCCATAGGTGATGTACCCAGATCTTTCAGTTTGCCAGAAACTGCCCTAATTTGTATTTGCCATCTTGGCATAATGACTTGCACATCCTTTCTCATTCTCATAAATGTGGATATTTAGGCAATACATGACAATATTTGATCATTCTCTCCATGGGAAACTATTAAAGGATTTGGCTGCAAAATAACTTGAGTAAATCTTTATGATTAGCCCTCTAGGGAGTGTATAGAGTGACAAATGAAAGCCTGTTACTCAATCCAGCTTGCATTCTCTTATTGTAAATAAAGTTTTATTGGAACACAGCCATTCCTAATTTGTAATTGTAGTAGGGTTGTATTCATGCTCTAGTGGCATAGTTGAGTAGTTATGATAAAAACCATACATTCTGCAAAGCTGAAAATCTTTACCAGCTGGCTTTTTACAAAAACATGTTTGCTGACTTCTGATAGAAAGCTAAGATGCAGCAGGCATGCAGGAGGATTCTTCAAATAATAATGTCTATTCAATAGGAGAGTAAATGCCTTTTGATATCCAATAATATCTGAAGTTTGGTACCAAGTGGCAGATTTAGTAAAATATAGACATTTGCTTAGTGACATTTTGTTTTGAGAAGTCCTTCAACAAATAGAGACATATTACTAGGAACCTTGGCGAAATCCCACAAAGGTGACTAAAATATTACGTCTAGGATAAAAGAGAACTTTATTTTTAAAACTTTTATTCCAAAAACTTTCCAAGGCAAAAATTATAACTGCAATTAAAAATCCCAACTAAATAAACTTCAAATATGAATGTAATTACATATAAGTTCACACAAAATGAGTATAAATTATGCAAACTGAAACTGGTCTCTACCATATAAATCACAGAAACAGTAAATAAGAACCTCATATCTACTTTTATTACTTTTGAGGAAGAACATATAACAATCTCATTATTGTTCTGACACTAAGGACCAAAATCCAGTATAACATGGCATTAAATAACTTGCAAAGTGAAAGGTTTTGTTATCTATTGATAATGGCCTGAGAAATGAGTGAAATTGAAACATAAGTCCTAAATTTTAGTTATGTAGGATACACAATAATAAATAAGAGTATGTATTTAATTGAATTGAATTCAGTAAGATTGTAAAACTAAGGACAGACTTATCTCTTCACATATTTATCAGAATTCTATAATGATTATAAAGCATGAAAATGGTAATCCATTTTTAGTTCCACCAAGCCATGTAATACAATAATTACTGGCAAGAGTCTTTGGATAAAAAACTGACAATAATATTTATAGATTGGAAGACCGAGTGGGAAATGTATCATGTATAAGTATTCTAATTCCATTTAAGTTTTATGAACTCAGGCCTTCATCATGTAAGGTTATTGCCTATTTCTGGTCTGTTGACAAGGACCTCTCACTGTGACACTGCTAACTCTTTTCTTTACAACATGTGACAGAATTCAAGTGTCCTTGATCTAGACATTGATGTGTGTGTATGTACGTGTGTGTGTATATATGTGTGTGTGTCCATGTGTGTGTGAATGTGTGCATGCATGTATGTACATATGTATGTATGTATGTATGTATGTATAATGCTAAGTGAAATGATCATTTGTCAATTATAAATGTAAGCACAAAAATAGCATTAAGAAGTACCTGTGCCTTTTTGTTAGTATTTAATTATACATATTGATGGGATATAGAGTGATAATTCAGTTCACATATCCACTATGCAATTGTCAAATCAAGATTGTGTGCACCTTGATCTCCTTACATAAGCATGTTACAGACCATAGTAAACAAAAAGGGAAAATTGCTGGTTAACATGACAGTTGTATTATGTGTTAATCAATATTATGAATTATTGCATGATTGTTGCTTTTCATAGATTTGAACCTTATATGTTGTAATTTTTCTCTCCGTGTTTTATGCCCCTTGTTTTTCACCTTTCCCTCCCACCTTCCCCATAATCCATTCCCTCCTACTAATTCCCTCCCCCTCATATTCGTCTGGTTGTATTTTTCAATCTTATATAAGTATGATTTTTTCTCTCTACCTCTATAAATATAGATATAAACTCATTTATAAAAATATATATATATATATATATATATATATATAATATATGTTGTTTTTCTTTAACGTAGATCTAGCTCCCATATATGAGACATAATGTAGTATTTCTCTTTTTGAGTCTACGTTATTTTGCTTAAGATGATGCTCTCCAGTTCCATTCATTTTTCTGCAAATATCATAGTTTCATTTTTCTTTACTATTGGATAATATGTCATTGTATATATATACCATGTTTTTAAATTCAGTCATCTATTGATGCACACCTGGGTGGATTCCATATCTTGGCGAGTGTGAAGAGCACTGCATTAAATATGGAAATGCAGATGCTGTTGTCATATGATCACTTATTTCCTTTGGTATATTCCTAGAAATAGTAAAGATGGATCATACGGTCATTCTATTTTCAATTTACTAAGGGATGTCCAGGCTGCAGCCGTAGCACTGTGGCATCTGATCCCATCAGATCTTGGAAGCTAAGCAAGGTGGGGCCTGGTTAATAATTGCATGGGAGACTGCCTGGGAACACCAGATACTGTAGGCTTGGGAGAAGGACCCAGAAACCCACTCCCAAAAATCAATCCACCATTGAAAACCCTAGGAATAGTAGAGAAGCACTAACAATAGTGTTTTGCCTGCTGTATGTAGGGTCACTATGTGTAGGACACCAACTGGACAGCGACAACAGTAACAAGCTATCTCTGTGCTAATTTTCACAGTGACTGAACTAATTTACAATGCTATCAGCTGTGCGGTAGGGTTCCTTATACTCTGCATCCTCACCAGCATTTGTTGTTGCTTGGTTTATTAATCTTGGCTATTTTTACTGGTGTGAGGTAGAATATTAGTGTGCTTTCGATTTGCATTTCACTGACAGCTAGGGATATTGAGCATTTTTTCATGTGTTTGTTGCCCATTTGTATTTCTTCTTTTGAGAACTGTCTGTTCAGTTCCATTGCCCACTTATTAACTGGATTATTTGTTTCTTTGGTATTCAATTTCTTGAGTTCATTGAATGTCCTAGATAGTACTCCGCTGTCAGATGTGTACGATGAAAAGAATTTTTTCTATTCTGTGGGCTATGTTTTTACTCTATTAATTTTTTCCTTTGGTGGACAAAAGCTTTTTAGTTTTATGGGATCCTATTAGTCAATTCTTGGTACAGTTTACTGTGCTATTGGAGTTTTGTTATGGAAGTACTTGTCAATGACTATGTGTTGGAGGGTGTTCCCTATTTTTTCTTCTAGTATTCTTCAGGTTTCTAGTTTTATGTTGAGGTCTCTGATCATTTTTATTTGATTTTCCTACCGCTTGAGATGTGTGGTTCTACCTCATTCTTCCACATTTGGATATCCAATTTTACCTGCACCATTTGTTGAAAAGGACATGTTTTCTACAATGTATGCTGTTGATCCCCTTGTCAAATATGAGGTGGCTGAAGTTGCATGGATTTATTTCTGGGTCTTTGTAGTATTCCATTCATCTTCATGCCTGTTTTTATGCCAGTACCAAGAGTCAAAGATGAGGTGGCTGAAATTGTGTGGCTGTATCTCTGGGTCTTCTATGCTATTCTATGGATCTTCATACCTGTTTTCATGCCAGTACCAAGATATTTTTGCCACTATGGCCTGATAGTATACTTTGAAGTCAGGTATTGTGATGCCTTCTATAGTATTTTTGCTGTTTAGGATTATTTTGGCTATACAAGTCTTTTGTTGTCATTGTTGGTGTTGCTTGGTGCCGTCCAGTCAGATCCGAATCATATTGAAATCCTTATAGGGTTTTCAATGGCTGATTGTTTCGGGATTGCCTGGGGAATGGATTTCTCTGTCTTTCCCCCATTTTTGAGGTGCTGGGAATTGAACAGGCAGGACCTCAGAGACTGCAGAACAGCCCTCTACCAACTGAGCTAAATCCCAACCACAAGGTCTTTGAGAATTATTTTTGCTAATTCTGTGAAGCATATCATTGGAATTTTGATGGAGATTGAATTGAATGTGTAGATTGCTTTTGGTAGTGTAGCCATATTTATACTATTGATTCTTCTAATCCATGAGCAATGGAGCTATTTCCATCTTCTAATATCTTCTGTGGGCTAGGATTTAGCTCAGTTGGTAGAGCTCCACTCTGCAGTCTCTGAGGTGACGAGTTCAATTCCCAGCACTGCAAAAATGGGAGAAGGACGTGGCAATCCATTCCCATGGCAATCCGGAAACAATCAGTCATAGAAAACCCTATAAGGGTCACTATGAGTTGGACCTGACTCTACAGCACCTAACAACAACAAGTATCTTCTGCAATTTCTTTCTATGGTGCTTTGAAATTTTCCTTGTAAAGGTCTTAAGATATTTGGTTAGATTGATTCTTAAGTATTCAATTTTTGGTGAGCTCTTATGCATAGGATTATTGTTTTGATTTCATTATCTTCCTGTCCATTATTGATTCTTGAGTGTTAATTTTGTATTCTGCTATTTGATGAAGGAGCTAATCAGCTCTTAGAGTTTTCTAGTGGAGTTTTTGACCCTAAGGGTATAAGAACATGTCACTTGCAAATGAGGATAATTTAACTTCTTCACTCCCTCTTCATATTCCTTTTATTTCTTCCACTTTTCTGATTAGTCTGGCTAGGACTTCAATCACAGTATCAAATAACAGAAGACAGAGTCAACATCCTGGTCTTGTTTCTGATATTAGAGGGAATAGTTTCAATTTTTTCCCCATTTAATATTATGTTGGCTATAGATTAGTCATATATGGTCTTTATGATGTTGAGATACAGCATTAATGATGTTGAGGTATGTTCCTCCTTTATCCAACTTCTGCAGGACTTTTATCATGCTGTTTTTTTTTTTTTTTTTTTTTTTTGTTAGGTGCCTGGGAGTCATGTCTGACTCATAGCGACTCTCATAGGGTTTTCAATATGTGGCTGCTTTGGGATTGCCTTGGGAGTATATTACCAAGTCCTTCTCCCATATTTGCAGTGCTGGGAATCAAACACAACCTCAGAGACTGCAGAGCAGCACTCTACCAACTGAGCTAAATCCTAGACATTATCATGTAGGGATGTTGAATTTTGTCAAAAGATTTTTCAGCATCAGTTGAGATGATCATATGATTTCTGTCTATAAGTCTCTTTATAAGTTGAATTACATTAATTGATTTGTAAATATTGAATAAGCCTTGCATCCGTGGAAAGAAGCCCACCTGAGTACAGTGTATGATCTGTTTTTATGTGTTGCTATATATGGCTTGGGAGAAGGGCCTGGCAATCCACTCCCAAGGCAATCCCAAAACAGCCATTGAAAACCCTATGAGGGTCACTATGAGTCGGATACCGACTGGATGGCACCTAACAACAACAATATTTGGCTTACAAGAATTTTATTAAGGATTTTTGCATCAATGTTCATCAGGGAAATTGTTCTATAGTTTTCATTTTCTGTAGTGTCCCTATCTGGTTTTGGTATCAGAGTGATACTGACTTTGTAAAATGTATTTTGAAGTATACCTTCCCTTTTTATTTTATGAAATAGCTTAAGGAGGATAGGTGTTAATTTTGAAATAATTCAGCTGTGATCCCAAAAGACCTAAGTTTTTCTTTGTTGGGAGATTCTTTATAATTTGTTCAATTTCATTGCTTATTATGTTGTTGTTGTTGTTAGGTGCCATCGTGTTGGTATCCGACTCATAGTGACCCTCTGTACAACAGGGGAAACACTATTTTCAGTGTTTCTCTGCTGTTCATAGGGTTTTCAATGGCAGATTGAGTTTTGGGAGGGGGTTTCCAAGTCCTTCTCCCAAGCCTACAGCTTCTGGTGTTCCCAGGTGGTCTCCTATCCAGGTACTAACCAGGCCTGAACCTGCTTAGCTTCCGAGATCTGATGGGATCTGATGCCACAGAGCTATGGCTGTAGGCTTTGCTTATTATAGGTCTGCTTAATTAGTTTATATCTTCAAGATTGAATTTTGGTAGTTGACGAGTGTGAAGGAATTTATTTCTGTACTGTCATTATGTGGGAATACAAGTTGTCTCAAAATCTCTGCTGATCTTTTGTATTTCATTAGTGTCAGTTGATAAGACCCCAATTTCATATCAAATTTTATTAATTTTGGACTTTTCTTTCTGCTTTTGGATGTGTTATGCTAAGAGAGTGTCAATTGAATTCTTTTCAAAGAACCAACTCTTAGTTTCATTTTTTTTCTGTTTACCTTTTATTCTCTATTTTGTTAATATCGACCTTGATCTTAATTATTTCTTTTTTAATTCTGGCTTTGGGGTTGGATTGTTGAAGTTTGTTTTAGTGCCATAAAGTCTATCATTAAGTTGTTAATGGCCTTCTTACCTTTTTAATGTGGGTATTCATGGCCATGAACTTCCCTTGTAGAACTGCCTTTGATGTATCTCATAGATTTTGGTAGGTTATGTTATCATTTTCATTTCATTAAAGGAATTTTTACATTTCCTTTCTGACTTCTTTGTTGATCCATTGATCATTCAGAATGGTGTCAAATGGATTGATAACATTCTTTTAGTTTTCCTTACAACTGAATTCTGAGTTTATTCCATTGTGATCTTATAAGATACAAGGAATGATTTCAATTTGTTGGGGCAAGTTTTGTCAACTAAGTTGTGGTCTATTTTAGAAAAACATCCACATGGTACTGAGAAGAATATGTGTTCTGCCTCTGTTGGATGGAACATTCTGTCAACATCTGTCAGGTCTAGTTGGTCTATGGTGTTAAGTCTAACATTTCTTTGTTAATTTTTTGCTTTGATGATTTTCTATTGAAGAAAGAGGGGTATTGAGGCCCCCCATAACTATTATCTGGACCTATATGTTCCTTTATTGCCAGTTATGATTGTTTTATTAAATTAAGTGCAGTGAGGTTTGGCACATAAATATTGAGTTATGTTATGTCCTCTCCCTTTATTAATATGTAGTCACCTTCTTTATTCCTTCTGATTAATTTAGGATTGAAGTCAAGTTTTTCTGAAATTACTATAGCTCTTATTTTTCTTTTCTTTTTTCTTTCTTGTCTTGTCTTTCTTCATTTATTTTGTTTGTTTCCACATGCTTGGTATATTACTCTCCAGCATTTTATTTTCTGTGTATTTCAGTCCTAATAAATGAGATGGGTCTCTTAAATCCTTCATATCAAAATTTTTTGGTTTTTGATCCAAGTGGCCCATCAATGACTTTTAAAATGATGAGTTAAGGCAATTTATATTTAGGGTAATTATTGAAAGAAGTTTGGTACTTTGCATTGTTTTGTTGGTTGTTTCTCTATTGCATTTGATGAGGCTTGCAGTTCACTTTGTTCCCTGTTTGTGTTAGGGTTTTGCTCACTTATTATGTTGGATATCTTTGCTACCATATTAGTTTGGTTTGTTCATGCATTCCTCTCATGAGTTTTATTCATTCACTTGATTTTGCATTTGTTCTTGTCTTTCTTCTTCTGTATGTATTATTTCTTTAAGCAACCTCTGCAATGCTGACTTTGTGGTCAAGAATTGCTTAAGCTTATGTTTCTTATGGAAAATATTTCTCCATCTATTTTAAAGGATAATTTCTCTGACTATTGTCTTCTTTTTTGGCAATCATTGGTTTCCAGTACTGGAAATGTGTCAATGCATGCTTTCCTTGCTTTTAGGGTCGCTTTACCCACCAATGGGATGATCTTGCTCAGGGCACTTTGTCCCGTGACCATCATAATCCCTTGTCTTCTGAGCCACCCAGACTCCAGCTACTGCACTGACAGGTGCTGCAATGCCACTCAACTGTGTACCTAGTCCTTTGTCCCCAGGGTGATTGTAGCAAAACTGGTTGGGTCTGGGACTTCTGCTGTGCTGTTCAGTCGCCATGCTTTAAGTTGAGCCACTTGGGAAATCCACGCCCTTGAGGGTGCCTGGCTGTGACCTATTCTCCTGGGTGGTTAGCAGACTACCTAGGTGTTTGTTTGTTTGGAAATTATTCTGGCTTCAGAGTGATCCTGGACTCTTTGTCTCCTTAATCCAGCTAAGCTCTATAACCCCAGGATATTTTCCTCTGCAATGATGTGCATTCTCACTTCTCAGCCTGGCACAGCTACAGATAATTCACCATCTTCACTGGCCCTGGCCCTGATGCACTGAGTCAGAGCTGATTGTGAGCTGCCTGGAATGTCTATATGGCTGAAGGGTGCCCAGCAATAACCAACTCCTCAGAGTAGGTGGCAGCTCACTTTAATGTTTGTTTAATTGGGAACTTGTCTGGCTCCCATATGCACCTGGATTCTGTGCTTCCTTAAATACCTGAGCCTATTCCCAGGGCATATAAGTAAAAGTGAGTACATTTGTCTCTCAGATAGCACTTGTGTGGGGGCCTGTTCCCCCATCACCACTCTGCATTGTGGCACCTTATTCCTATAGCCTCTGTTCAATAATTAGCTCTGGTTTGTCACTAGTCTGAGCTATGGTAGAGGGAGCTCCTATTTACCTACTAGAGTGACAGTTTTCCTTTCCCACTGGGACTCTCTTGGCACTGTGTTTCTGAGGGTGGCCTTGTTCTGTCTCCCCATGCTGTTTTTTCTTCTTTTTATTTGCAGTTGAGACTCTCTACTCAGCTCACTCCACTTTTTTTCTTTGCTTTTTTGCTATATTTTTCTGTTCAGTATAGTTTTTATTTTGGTATTTTAGCTCTCCTGTTGTGTCTGCTCATTTGGAGGGTGTTATCAATCTGCTATCTTGACCCATCCCCTATCTTTGACTTTTTCATCAAAGAAAATGAGATCACATTAGAGTTGTATCAGATATGTCAAAATATCAGTTCTATTCATGGCTACCTGAATGCTATAATTAGGAATAAATACAGTTTAAGGTGCGTACAACCATATCACAATGGCATCCAGTCTCATCAGATTTCAGAAGCTAAGCTGGGTCAAGCTTTGTTAGTATTTGGATGGGAGACTGCCTGGGAACACCAGGCACTGTAGGCTTGGGAGAAGAACCCAGCAACCCACTCCCAAAAATCAATCAGCCATTGAAAACTTTATGAATGGGAGAGACGCACTATCAATACAGTTTCGCCTATTGCACATAGGGTTGCTATGTGTGGGTCACTGATTTGATGGCACCTAACAACAACACCATAGTTTAAGGTATGAGCAAAGATGAACATATAATCTTATAACAAGAATATTTTGAATATTTTGACAATGTTATCACAATGTAGGTAATTTTATCTATAATGTTATATATTCTTTTTTTCAATTAAAATATTATCTAAGAAGGGTACACAGGAGTCACTTGATTTCCAAAGGGAACTATGGTGCAAAAAATATGCTATAGGGGCTAGAATATACTCAGTTGCAGAGCATGTGTTTAGCATTTATGAGGTCCTGGGTACAGTACCCACCACCAAAGGAAGAAAACAATTAAACTCCTCCCTGGGTCAAAATATTCATTCCATTAGCTATTGCAATATAATAAATTACCTCCAAAGTTACTTAGAGGCTTAAGACAGCACTGTGTGTTTTCTTATATTTATTGTGGTTCTAGTTTTTGGTTGGGCTCAGCAAGGTGACAATTACATGGAGTCTCTCATGCTGTTGCATACAGTTGCAGGTTGGAGCTAAAGTCATTTCAGAGTCTGCCCTACTGTCAATTTTGACAGTTGATGCTGGCAGTTGGCTCCAACTTCAACTAGGTGTGTTGGCAGTTACACCTACACATGCCTCCTTGGCTTTCTGACAGCATGGTGGCAGCTTACAGGAATGAACATACCAAGAGGTCGAGACAGAGGCTGTATTACCTAGCCCAGAAGTCATATAATGTTACTTTCTCCACAATTACAGACTCACTGAAATTCAAGCAGAGATGACACAGATCCCAACTTTCCATAAGAGGAGTGGGCAATATCACCTCATAAGAATATGTGGGATAAGACATATTTGGATAGCCTTCTTTGAAGATACTCTCCACTGTGATGTTCTAAGGTTTTCTATGCTTCTGAAGTCCTTTTGCATAATTTCTCTCAGCCCCATAATCTCTCTACATATAATCTATATCTTTCAAGTCTTATTTGTGTAATATTATACTCTTTCCTTCAAATCCAAGGTGAAGTAGCTCTAAGACAAAGTTTCCCTGAACATCTCCACTCAACACACAAAAATACAGTTAATTTCTTTTTAGTGAGTTTGTTTGGATGCGTGTATGCTGCTATGTTTATCTTAAACCTTCTGTGGTTGTGACTTACTTAATAAACCTTAGTATTTATTTGTGTTTAAGTCTCCACTTTACTTGCTTCTCAGCCCTTTGAGGACAGAGTTAGAGATTTCTCCTCTGTTTCCTCAACAAGACAAGTTATGCATTAACACTCCAACTAATGACTGATGGCATCTAACCACAAATGAAAAACACTTGTGAATAACATTTTTGGTTGTGAAAGTTATTTCAAAAATGTTGTTGTTTGTTAGGTTCCTTTGAGTCGGTACGCAACTCATGGTGACCCTATGTACAACAGGCGAAACACTATTGTTACTGCTTCTCTGCTATTCATAGAGTTTTCAATGGCAGGTTGTTTTTTCAGAGTGGGTCACCAGGTCCTTTTCCCAAGCCTACAAGACCTGGTTTCCTCAGGCAGTCTCCCACCCAAGTACTAGCCATGTCTTACCTTGCATAGCTTCTAAGATCTGAGGAGACTGGACGCCACAGTGGTACGAATGTAGACTCACAAACATTAGTTGAGCATTAATGTGTAACTAGTCTTGTGGGGGAAACAGAGGACAACAATATTTGTGAACAATTGCTCTTTCAAATTCATTTCACCACTACCTTTTAGAATATATTGGGCATTATCTTCTTATATATTGAGTGGTTCTGGGTTATTGAAATGTTCTCTGACACATTAAAAATTTTTTTCCAAGCATATTAACCTTTCTAAATGATTGGACTGAGAGATGGAGGTCCAAATAAGTGAGAGAGCTTTATATCTACTTGTGAGGATTTTTTTTTCCTGAAAAATTAGATTTTGAATGATCCCAAACTAGACTTTTCTATATTTGTCAGAAAACCTTTTCATTTAGAAGCTGATTTTCCAGCAACCTTGATAGAATGCTCACAGAGTGTGAGAGCAAAGAAGATGAATTTTTCAGGCAATATGCAAGAACAGTATTGAGAGCAACTAGAATGACAGTATTATCACCAAGGATACTTTTTGAAATGTGTGTCTTATAGGTTATCTATTGTTATGGCATTAAGAAACCTTTAAAAGAGTCAATATTCACTGCATTGAAAGATGTGCAGCTCACAGCAGGTATGGGAATGCAACACTCTATTTACTGGTTCCTTCCCTCCACAATTCAAAAATGAATTCAGAAAGATGATCCAGTGTCAACATATCCAAATAGGCCTTGTGATTCTTATAACCTTTTACGTTGCTGAAATCATCCTAGCTTTAAAGCCAAAGGCAGAGACAGAGATGGACCCAGTAGTGCATGCCTTTAATCCCAGTGATTCCAGAGACTGAGGCAAAAGGATCACAAGTTTGAGGCCAGAGGCAGCCTATATAACGTAATGAAAACCTATGTCCAAATTAAAAAAAAATAAAACAAGTTTAGGGTGCAACCCACTGGCAGAGCACTTGCAAAATATGTGCACGGCTCTGAGTTCAACGTATAAGTACCACACACACACACACACACACACACACACACACACACACACACACACACAAAATACAGAAAGAAAGAAAAAATAAAATAAAATAAAATAAAACAGAAAAGACAGTGTTACCACACTATATTGCTGATAATCTGAGAACATAATTTCTCCACAAGACCAGAAGAGATCAAGTTACTTGGATAAAGCAACTGAAGTGTTGAACTATGGGTTAAAGGATAAAATGTATGATATTATTTCAAAACAGAAGAACTCACATTAAGTGGTTTTCTGCCACATTGTCAAATGACATGTTAGAAGGGACCAAAAAGTTCAGGACAGATTCATTTTAAACCCTGAAAAAATAACAAGAGATAGCCTCAAAAATCATCAATCCTCTATATACAGATACTAGAAGGAAAAATTGAGTAATCTTTGGGATTCTTGTGCAATATGAAATTCTCTTCATTGCATAAGCTCTAATATACTTTTGTTTTCTGAAGGAAAACTGGCCAATTGGCTCACTGAAAAGACAAAAGGCAGAAAAAATGATACCGTTTGCTTTGCTTACTAAAAAGCACCCAAAATGAAACTCTGTTATGAGGAGATTCTTATGTTGTTGTTACTGCCATCAAGTCGGTATCCTACTCATAGCAACCCTACATACCACAGGGAAACATTCTTATCCATGCTTCTCCACTGTTCATAGGGTTTTCAATGGCACATTGATTTTTCAGAGTGAATTGTCTGGTCCTTCTCCCAGGAGATTCATATAGGAGTAAGTTATTTCTTAGGTGCTACAGCTACCAGATTGGTTTACAGTAAGCACCTACACTTAGAAATCTTGATGCACTTCCCAATTGCAAGGCATTTCCATCAAATTGACAGAGATCATGAGATTGAAAACACAGGTTTGATTTGAGCTTACAACAAATGAATAAAAACATTGTTCATGAGACTTAGATGTTTTACACTATTCCCCAAGAAAAAGTGACAGTGCATGTAGTACCATTTATTTACATTTGTCCAAGGTGTTATGTTAAAATGTTGTCTATTTATGGTAAAAAGGTGATCACAAATAATGTGCATTTGGTTTCATTATTAGTGCTTTAAAAAATTGACTCAGTGCTCCCAAAGGATCAAAAGTCTGAATTTTTCATAGCAAAATGCCTTTCATTTGTATGTGCTAGTGAAAAAATAAAATATTAGATTTTTTTTCTCTTTAGAATTAGTTTGGTAGGCATAGAAACAGTTTTTCATGAAACTTGTTGTTATTGCTCAGTACTGTTGAGTCCCGTCAGACTCATAGTGACCCTATGTAAAACACAAGACACACTTGACCTTGTGCCATTCCTGGCACTATTATTTGTGCTTCTCTGCTACTCATAAGGTGATCAATGGCTGATTGTTTGAGGATTGTTTTGGCAGTGGGCTGCCAAATCCTTCTCCCATTTTTTGCTCTGCTGGGGATTGAACCCAGGACCTCAGAGTAGGCACAACAAGCACTACCAAATGAGCTAAAACCCAGCCCTTAATGGAAGTTACAACATTTTAAATATCTTTTGTAGTTAAGAAAAAAATTGGAGTGCATTTCTTTATCATTTGATTGTATTCTTAGGAAGTAAAAATATGTTTTGTACTAATTTTTACTTTATAGTTGCAAATCTACATTTATTATATTAGTTATTAATCAAAAAGGAATTCTACATCAATTATTTATTATAGAAATATGATTCAAATGACGTCTTGTTATTTATTTAATGAATGAGTCAGTTCTAAGATTAAAGTAAACAATGGTTTATAATCCACAGGTTTATTCATTCAGAACCTCCTTTTAGTAAAACGACACTGTCTCCTGTGTCTGCTAGCAGTCCATGTCTCAATCCCTTCACCAATCATGGTGCCTTGTTGCTGGAGATTACCAAATACCAGGTTTACATATTGCACATTTTTCTTATGCCTTTACTCCCTCGCCTTTCATCTTGGCATGTGCAGCAACAGTTATTGATCCTTCTGGAAGAATTAAACATATATAAATATTAATCTTATATATGTATGTGTGTATGTATGTACATATAGTGTATACATATACACTATATACACATGCACACACACACATACACACACATCATATATATATATATATATATATATATATATATATATATATATATATATATATATATATATTCCACCACATCAATAGTACAAGGACTGGTTATTAAAATAAGATTTTCTCAAGTAATCTCTTAATAAATAGAAAATGAATTGCCTTGGATTCTTACTATAAGAAACATGAAGAGGTGGGCACATATTGTAATCCCAGTGACTTGTGAGGCTGAGGCAGGAGGATCACAAATTCAAGATCAGAAATACCTGTGCTACTTAGTGAGATCTTATTTTAAAATAATAAAAAAATGGGGGCTGGGGATGAATCTCAGTGGTAGAGCACTTGCCTACCATGAATAAGGCCCCAGCTTTAATGCTTGAGTACTGCAAAATTAACAAAAAGAAAGAAAGAAAGAGAGAGAGAGAGAGAGAGAGAGAAGAAAGTAAGAAAGAAAGAAAGAAAGAAAGAAAGAAAAAGAAAGAAAGAGGAATCGTGGTACATTAAGTGTGGGATATGTTTATTAGAAATCTATAATTCAAATGAGAGGTCAATGAACACAAAAATGTTAAAAGCATTTAACATTGAATTGTCCTTGCAGCTATACAGTGAATGAACACAAGACAGAAACAGGAGAAGAAGAGAAAGACAAAGTCAATAGAAAATATGAACCAATATTAAAATTCAAATTGGCTAACCTTATGTTTTGTAGCAGAGTGATATGAAACATTTTTGCAAAGTAAGAAAGATACTAAGAATATTGGGCGTAAAAACCCAGTATCTTTTTGAAATTTATTATTCAAGATTAACAAACATTTATTTATATATGTATGTATGTATTTATTTAGAGAAAGCAACTTGATAACACTTATTTTCCCAAAATTTATCAGATACCAATCTTTGTAGTCATTGATTAGTTACTGATCACTCTAGTTTCTAAGGGTAAAAGAAGGAAACAGTTTATTTGCAATTTGTTGATAAAGCTAATCTCTTCTGTAACACAGAATTATCTTTAAACATCTGAAACCAACAGCTGAAAGGTTTTATCTGGTAGAACAGCAATTTCAGAAACAGAGTGAAAAGTCAGATTTCAAAGCATCCTTTTAAGCTAATATATAACATGCTACCCACCATTGCACTAGCAGGTTGCATGCATTAGTTTCCAGTATTGACACAGTAGGTTCTCACAGCTCTTTAGAGTTATTATGTTTATTATCCCCATTTTGCAGATGTAGGAACTGAGGCTTATTCAGAGAAAGCCTAGGACACCTTGTTAACAGGTGATACAATTTGAACCCAGAGCCTTCTAATACTGAACATGAGATTTCAGTATGTTAGTACACTGTCATTTGTTTTTATTCTCAACACATCTTTCTGAAAGTCACAGAGATATTTTTCTCTTCATCTATATTATTAACACAAATTCAAAATCTAATTTATATTTAATAACAAAGATACCTAAAAATGAGGTTTTGATTTAAAATTAAGGAGTCTATTTCTTGTTTTAATATCTAGAATACAGAAGAAATTCATTTAAAATGTTGTGATTCTGATTCCCAAAATTAGATGCTCAATGAAATCAAAGTGTTATTTAATCCAAATATGAGTATTTCCCTGGGATGTTTAAGAAAATTGTTCTGCCTTTCATTTGACCATATGCAAAACTAAAATATAAATTTTTGACCAAATATATAGGCCTCTCAAAGAATAGTGGGTATTCTGTATAGTTTCATATTAATACCTTTATTAATCATAAAGTTACAAAATCTACCAGATTTGACTTACATATATACCAAAATATTGAAGTAGTACTGTATAAGAACCAATTTAATACCAGGGAGTCTAAAATTTCATCCTCTTACAAAAAAGAGTACATGGAAAAATGCTGAGATTGTGGAACGTGCTAAAAAAAATGGAAATAATGGGATATTTTTTGCCATCATAAAGCACTTTGTTCAGATTGTATAAATGGACCAATAGTGAGCTTGCAAAATTATATTCTAACAATGGAATTAAATTGTTTTACCTAAAATAAATACTCTAGATATGTACAGAAGTAGAACAATATGTCTACTGTGTTTTATAACTTTTAGCCAATGGTACATACACCAGATACATGCTATCCTTCATACTCTAATACCTATATGCTACCAATTCTGTACCACACAGTAACTTCACAGATCTCACATAATATTCTTTGATTAGGGTGTTGATTATTAAGTTGTAATGAGAGTCAAATGAGAAATTAGATTTGGAATTATTTTGAAAGCTGTGACATATTTTGCAGATGAAAAGACTGTTAACTATATTTTACATAACTTTAACTTTCTCTACATACTTTCTTGTTTCTTTTTTATTCCTCTTTTAACACATTTGCAAATGAGAGTACCTAGAGAACTGAGCCTTGTTTTGTTTTTCCTGATACAATTCCTGGTACATGACAGATCTTTAATAATGATGCTACTAGATGGCATTATTGTTATTGAAAGCTGATAGAGATTTCAATGCACAATTTATGAATGTGAATGTGTCACTTGCTTTTTCAGTTTCTATAAAACATTGGATTGCATTTACTTTAGGTAATCCAAATGTACTCCTTTTGTGATCAGAGATACATTTAAATATTGTTTTTGTCTCAGTGTCTTTAATTCTAAAATGGGGATAATTCTTCCCTGACAGGTTTGTCTGTATGGTTGAATAAGATAATGAATTTGAAAGTAATCTTAAACCCTCAACAGTCATCTAAATGTTATTAGTGACCCTCAATAAGCCTAAGTAATATAAGGGAAAGAATGAATGTCATGTATCTAAGACCAAAATACTTTCCTAGAGAGTAAGAGAAAGTTATTTTCTTCATTCTAAGATTTATGTAATTCAATGCAGGGAAAACACATGGATGTGGATCAAAAAATAATGTCTTAAATACATTACTAAT
>VMDO01003531.1:0-11450 GCA_007922755.1 Pedetes capensis
ATTTTATTATGAGTAACTGAAGAGCTAAAAAGAGTAAAAGCTAGATTCTCGAAATTGCAGATTGTTCTGTGTAAATATCATGGTTGAACAAGCTTCAGCAATAATTAGTTTTTCCTGGTACATACAAAGGATTACAGAGTTTTAATTAATGGTGTGAATTTATAAAGGGAGATTGGTGAGTCATTAGGCAATTAATTAGTTTCTTGCCAAATAATGCAAGTATCTACTCACCTGATGATAAAGGAGACAATGCTAATTAAGGTCTCTATATTTTCTGTTTAAGGTCATAGCTACCTCTATCTTTTCAGGTTTTTGTGAATATTTATCTTTCTTGCTATCAAAGAGCCATAAGAGAAATGAGCACAAAGCACACAAATATTATTTGGGGAGGATGTTGGTTTTCTGAGTTTTGGAGGGTGTGTCTGTGTGTGCATATGTATGGTGGTATCTTGTAAGGACTAGAAAATTGTCTTTTAGAACATGAGAAAAAAAACTTTTCCATAGCAGTTTTATATATAATAAAGTGGCTATTGGATTTTACATTTACTGTTATTGTTGTTAAATGCCATCCAGTTGTGTCCGACTCATAGCGACCCTATGTTCAACAGATGAAACCCTCTAACACTGTGCCATGCCAGCACCATTGTCAGTGCTTCTCTGTTATTCATAAGGCTTTCAATGGCTGAATGTTTTTGGAGTGGGTTGTTAGGTTTTTCTCCCAAGTCTATAGCACCTGGTCTTCCTAGGTAGTCTCTCATCTAAGGACTAGCCAGGTCTGACCCTGCTTAGATTCCAAGATTTGATGGCATCTGATGACAGTGGTATGGCTGCAGGCTTACACTTACATGAAGACTTATTTCATCATGTGACTCTAGTACATAACCTTATGGTATACGTTTTAGAGGGACTAGATAGGAAAATAAGGACATGTAGCCAGGTCCAGTTTGTATAGATTATACAGTACATATTGTTGTCATTGTTAGGTGCCATTGAATCAGGCCCAACTCATAGCAACTTTCATAAAGATTTTCAATGGCTGATTGTTTTATGATTGCTTCAGGAGTGGATTGCCATGTCTGTCTCCCATTTTTGCAGTGCTGGGGATTGAACCTAGGACCTCAGAGACTGCAATCTACCAATTGAGCTAAACCCCAGCACAAATGTATTTATAGTTCTGGTGTTATTGTTGTTGTTAGGTGCTGTTGAGTTGGGTCTAACTCGTAGTGGCCCTCATAGGGTTTTCAGTGACTGATTGTTTTGGGATTGTTTGCAGAATGGACTGCCATGTCCTCCCACTTTTGCAGTGCTGGGAATAGAACTTAAGGCCTTAGAAAGTGGGGAGCAGCTCTCTATAAATTGAACTAAACCCTAACCCAGGCTCAGTTGGTAGAGCCCTGCTCCAGACTCACTGAGGACCCAGGTTTGATCCCCAGCACCACAAAAATGGGAGAAGAATGTGGCAATCCAATCCTGAAGCAATCCTGAAACAATCAGCCATTGAAAACCCTATAAGGGTTGCTATGAGTTGGACCCAACTTGGTAGCACCTAAGAACAACAATGACAGTAGGTATTGGGAAAATATAAATTGGACAGTTTTGTTAGCTTCCCATTATGATAACATATAACTGAGATAAATAAACTTATAGAGAGAAAAGGTTTATTTTGGATTGCAATTTTTTAGGTTTGTGTCCATGACTGGTCCCGTTTCATTGGGCGCACGATGACACATAAGGGCAGAAAGGTGGCAGAACAAAGCCATTCAACTCATGGCTGGTATGCACTAAAGAAAAAGAAGAAGGGGCCAAGATCCCATTATGCCCTTCCGGGGCATGCTCTCAACCTCCATTAGGACCTACCTCTTAAGGTTTCTACCCGCTTCCAATAGTTCCATGCTGTGAATAAACCTTTGACACTTGGGCCTTTGGGGGACATTTATAATCCAAATTACAGCAAAGTAAGTGGATAGGAAGTCATAAAGAATTCTATCCAGATGTGGAAGAGTATCTTGAACAAAATGGATGGATGAGACTGATTCATTATACTCTGTATAAGCAAGAAAGAAACCACCAACCAAATAGTAAAAAAACAGACACTGATAGAAAGAGAGGCAGATGGAGCTGTGCCCCAGAAGCAGGAACCTGTGGGATGAGCTCTTGGGTTGTTTGTGATGTGTAAAGCCCAGGCTTTTATTATGTGAGCTAACTGAGGTTGTTTCCAAGAAAATGTTCTTTTCTACCAGCACAGTGTGTGTGAGGGAAAACATTTTCTTTTCTCATTCCTTTAGTAATCCACAAAGCAAATCAAGTATTTATTCTTGTGTAATGGATGGACACTAAGAAGTTAATTCCGGATTTATACTGAATTTTTCTCTGTTGAGATCAGTGTGAAGTTCTGTCATGCTGACTGATCAAAACTGACCAAATACCTTGATACTATGAACATTAGCTAGAGCAAAAATCCCCAACTATAGTTAGTGTAACTAGTAACTAAACTTGAAGGAGTTACACTGGGTGATACTTGTGAAGGCAGAATAATGAACCTCCAAAGACACCTTCCCTGTAACACAGTATGTTATGCCTGTGTATTCTATGCTACATGGCCAAGGGAGTTTGCAGGTGGAATTAAGGTGATGGACCTTAAAGTGTAGACATAACTCTGGATTATCTGGGTAAGCTCAGTGGAATCACATATGCTCTTAAAAATGGAAGAGGAAGGGAAAAGAATCAGAGTAGTGAAAGACAAGGAGAACATAGAGAGATTCAAAATGTGGCCAGGGCTTTCTGCGTTGCTCACTTTGAAGATAAAGGAAATGATCCTGAGCCATCAATGTGTGCAGCTTCCAGAGCTGGGAATAGCCTCTGCTGTCAGCCAGCAAGAAAACCTCCATTCTACAAATGCAAAGAACTGAATTCTGCCAACAACTGAAATGAACAAGGAAATGGGTTCTCCTCCAGACTCTAGAAAGGAATGCTGTCTGGCTCAGCCCTTGGTTTTGGCCTTGGGAGTCCATAGCAGAGGTTCATCTGAGCCTGTCAGACTTCTGACCTACAGAAGTAGGGAGAAACTAACTGTGTTGTTTTAAGCCACTGAATTTGTGGTGGCCTGCAACGATAGGCCTGTGGCATCTGACCCCATCAGATCTTGGAAGCTAAGCAGGATCGGGCCTGGTTAGAACTTGGATGGGAGACTGCCTGGGAACACCAGGTGCTGTAGGCTTGGGAGACAGACCCGGCAATCCACTCCCAAAAATAAATCGACCATGGAAAACCCTATGAACAGCAGAGAAGCACAGGCAATAGTGTTTCGCCTGTTGTATGTAGGCAACAGCAACAAATTTGTGGTAATCTGTTAACGTAGCAGTAGAAACACTCATGAAATGTCTCTTCTTGAGCTATTGGGCTCTGACAGGACTGACAGCCTTTCTTGAAAGTTCAATATATAACCCATGGGAAGGAGCCCCAAAGAGCCCAGTGTTGATAGTGAATATTTGTTAAGCCCCACCAAGTGCCAGAGGCTGTGCTAGAAATGCAGCTAACACACAAAACCAAACAGACAAAAACCTCTACCTTCAGTTTCTTAAATCCTGCGACTTAAGAATGCAATGGGAAGATAGCATGTAATATTGAAGGTGATGAGAACTCAGGGGAAATCAGCAGCAGGAAAAAAGGTCAGGATGCAGTTTTAAATGGGGAGAGTTTGCTCAGAAGTTGACATTTGAGTAAAAGTCTGGAGTAGGTAAGGAAGTAAGTCTAAAGGTGATCTAAGGCAAGGCACTGAAGCCCAGGCAGAGCAAGCTGATCTGTGGCTATCAGAGCCAGAGGAAGAGCTAAGGCCATTGAACTCTGCTAGGGGAGAGGGCAGACCCTTGGGGCCTTCAGTCATTGCTGAGACTCAGGCCTTTGTTTAGAGTGAATGGGGGCCTTTGGAGGACTTGAGACTATTGTGTTAAGAATAAAGGAGAGTGTGTCATGGTTTGAGTCAGGTAAGACTCAGCACCCATATGCACAAGTTAGATGAAATGGTTTTATTACTTATAGATAGGCAGCAAGGGACAACGGAAGCCTGGGGTTCATTGTGAGCTCTTGTCCCAGGCTCAGGAAAGCTGCCCTGGTGGATGGACTCTCCACTGTACATGTCCCATTTGTACGTCTGAGTCACCCTGGAAAACCTCCCATGGGTTATATACCCCAGGGAACACATGAGGTGTTGCAGGACATCCTCTTTCTGGGAGGCACTGAAACAAAGCCTAGTGTGTTCTAGCCAGTCCTCCCCACCCCACCTCCACTATCTCAAGATGTTGCTTTACCTCCATTATTTCAAGATGTTGCTAGCACTTTACCTTCCACAGATCATCTTGAGAACTACCAGCAAAAGGGGTAAGGAGAGCTGAGCGGCTCCAGCGCCACCTAGAGAAATGTGCTGGAGAGAGGGAGAGGGGGGATGGGGGTGGGAAGGGGGGAAGGAAGAAAGAGACAATGAGAATACAATCAGGACAATCAGCGGGAGACTATTGAAGTGATTCTGGTGAACAGCGGATGGAGTGGCACTCTGCTGTTGGCAATGGAGGTTGGAAGAATGATGAGTTAGGATCTGGATTCATCTTGAGAAGAGCAGAGCTTATGGGAATTTTGTTTGAGGTGAGTGTTAGACTCAAAGGAATTACTGAAATTATTGGTTAAAAGATAAACCTGTGTTTTGAGTATTTTGTGTATCACATTCTTTAACAGCAATTTTTAAAAGCCTCAGGTGAAAGTGTAGCTCCTAACTATGACAGCTGGAAGAACTGTACTGGAACTGTTCACAGTGACTTCCAATGTTCCTTATATATTAATTGCTATAACTAGAGAGACCAGGCAAATGAATGTTGCATCCTGTCTATGCCATACTAGTTTCCAAAGTTTCCAACTTGTTTTACCTTTTTGCCACACATAGGCAGTGACCTGAAATTTTGTTGTTGTTGTTGTTGTTGTTGTTAGGTACAGTCGAGTAGGTATCTGACTCATAGCAACCATCATAGGGTTTTCAATGTCTGACTGTTTCGGGACTGCCTTGGGAGTGGATTGCCAAGCCCTTCTCCCAAGAAATTTTGTAATTTTGATATATTTGTTCTCTATTGTTTGTTCATTTCTCTTTATTCAGTTTTTAATTTTTTTCCTCATCAGATGGTAATTGTTTCCCAGAATGGGATGGACTCATATGTTGGCCGAGAGGAACAGTGGGGAAAATATCAGTTGTCCCATGCCCTCCTTATATTTATGACTTCAATCATAAAGGTATTGAGTTTCTCTGAAATGATTAATTTTAATCATAAACTTTCTTAATTTTTTTTTTTGTGTGATAGACCCTAAGGGAACTGAACAATCTCAGTATCTTTGATGTCTTTACAGGGGTTGCTTTCCGACATTGTACCTCCAATGGAACATGGGATTTTATTCACAGTTCAAATAAAACATGGGCTAATTATTCAGACTGCTTTCTGCAGCCAGATCTCAGCATAGGAAAGGTAATGATATTTTTGTGTTTGTGAATCCCTTACGGGAAATCAGAATGATGTTTTATGCAATTCTTGATTGTCAACCATTGTATATAAAAACCTTTTTAATCTGTGTACACAGATCATACAAGATAAAGGCAATGATGGAATCTTTCCAGATGCATCTGAACCATTCTGGTATTTTCCTTCGGTTAGAGTTACTTGGCTGAGATACATGCATATATACTTATAAAAATGCATGTGTGTGATGTTACATATTATGTTTATATTATACTTTGCTACATTATGCTATATTATATTATACTACTGTTGTTGTTGTTAGGTGCCATCGAGTTGTGTCCAACTCATAGTGACCCTCACAAGGTTTTCAATGGCAAATTGTTTCGGGATAACCTTGGGAGTGGGTTGCCACTTCCTTCTCCCATTTTTGCGGTGGTGGGAATCGAAATTGGGACCTCAGAGACTGCATAGCAGTGCTCTACCAACTGAGCTAAATCCCAGCCCATATTATACTATATTATACATGAAAATCCAAATAGGTAGTCAGCAACATGAGTCATGGTTCATTCTTAGTTACCTGTGAAAGGCTGCATCTCATCTTGCTCTGTATTCATGAATGACCTTTGCATTTTGTTAACATGTTTTGCCAGTAGGTGATTTCATTGGTATATGACTGATGAGAGTTGTAGAGTTAAAGAGGAAAAAGAGACACCATATAAGTTTTACAGTGTAATTTCTTCATTTTGATGTCATTTGAGAACCAGAAGTTGAGTGTGACACAGCTCACTGATGGCAGAGCATAGAGAAGAGCCCTGATGGCTTAATTTCACATCATATGCATGATATTTATAGTATAGCAATCATATATAAACTTTGAAAACATCTAAAGAGTTACATTTAAGTTATATTTGGTAGTTTAATAGTCATGCTTAAATTTATATCAATGAGAACTAGTGAGCAAAAATGTCTAATGCATATGATGTATGCATATGATGCCAGGAATGAATATGATAAGTTGACATGTGAATAATTTTTCTGAGAACCCTAAGAACTACCCACCATATGTAAACTCTCAATATAAGACATTTTTTATTTCTGTGATCTTTGGAGGAAGTAGGAGGAGGATGAAAAGGGGAAGAAGTGGGTGAGTTGAAGATTGGTTTGTTTAATTTTGCATAGTCAGAACTTCTTACCTTTCTTCTTTTGTATCATAAAGTACTGCCACCTTAATGAGCTTTATATTAATTTGTTGAATGACCTTCAGTTTTGTTCTTCAAGTTTGAAACTTAGATAAAATTAGTCAGCATGAGATTATTATATATTCTATGATGCAACTAATGCCAACATCCTGTTAATAAAAAAATGCTTCAAAATGATTGTAGTCTCATTGAAAGAAATAAATGTTCACAGATAACAAAAGATATTTTTAATGCCTATTAAATGAGTTGGTAACTGAAAAAAAAAGATCAACATTCACTGGTATTTAGTGTACACTGTGATGATCTTTAGTGGTGCATTAAATTATGACAAATGCAAGTCTTTCACAGCTTTTAAATGGTCATTAAACTAATCATGGTTTTATTTGTCCAGAACTCTAATTTTATAACCATTCTTTGTGATTGCTTTGTATTCTAAGATTTTTAAAAAGTGTGGTTAATAAACTCAATATGTACAATATTTTATATCAAAGTGATTTAAAAGTCAACTAAAATGTGAAGAATTTTGTTAGCATAAATTAATTTCATCTCCTTAATCAAAAATACAAAGAATATTGTCTATTGTTTATAGCCTCAAAGGTATAATTTGAGAAGATTCAAAGAAGGTAAATATTCCCTAATAAGAGAACTAGATGTCTTCTGATGTTTGGATACACTGTAGGGCAAAATGATATTACTTATTTATGAGGCATGAATTATTAATGCTTAAAATGAAATTTTCTTATAAGAAAGGAAAAGTAAAAAACTAAAAATGTGTGGATTGAGGATAAATGTCACATAATATAAAAAAGAATAAATGCTACATCTTTATTGGGGAAAAAGACTATGATATTTTTAGGTACTTATTTTTTTTCTCTAAATAATTTACATATCATAGCCTTAGCCAAATTAAGTAATTATCTTTAATAAAAAAGAAGAGAAGGAACACTAATTGACCACAAAGTTATTAAATTCTTTAGAATATGGAATTTAAAACAGTAGGAAACTGTAGAAATTACAATATATCTTTTATATAAAGGGTATATGTACTTTGGAATGTTAAATTAGCAATATATATTAAAAGCCTAAAAAGATCATAGCTTTTGATTGTATAATTTTACCTCTAAGATTGAATGTAAAGATTTAGAATGAGGAAACTGAATGGAAAAAAAGTTCATGAATAATTAATTGTTACAGTGAATAGTTTGAAGAATTTAAATTTCCAAAGAAGAACTAGTCAAGTAAACTCAAATATATGATTTTTTAAATAAAGAATTCGCTCTGGGCATGGTAGTGCATGCCTGAAATCCTAGCAGCTGGGGAGGTGGAGGCAGGAGGATCACAAGTTTGAGACCAGAGGCAGTCTGCATCATTTAGAGAGACCCTATCTCAAAAAGTTAAAAAAAAAAGGGCTGGGGGAACAGCTCAGTGGTCCAGCACTTGCAAAACATGCAGGCGCGAGGCCCTAGGTTCAACCCCCAGTACCACAATAAATAAAATAAATAAATAAATAAATAAATAAAATAATAAATAAATAAATAAAGAGTTTTCAGCCTTGGAAAATTCTTTTGTCATTCAGTTTACTGAAAAAAAAAAAAAAGCCAAGTATATAACTTGGGAATACAGTTGCTTCAAATGATGGGAAATGATGTATAGAAACAGAAAGAAAAGAAATACATGCAGTACTAACAGTCCTTTTTTTTTTTTTTGGATTGGTGAGGATATAGAAGGATTTTTTTCTCTTCCATGATCTATTTTACACAGCACCCAAATATTTTCTGTAAATAGTTTAACATTTTATTAAAATAAAATAATATGTAATAAATAATACCTTTAAAAAAGGAATGAGGTAAAGTCTGCTTCCTGCCCGAATATAAGCAGCTAAACCATAAGTTGAGTAAGGTGCAAAACCAATAGTTTGTAAAAATTCATGTGTGAATTAGGATGCCAAAAAATCTAAATGGACTATGTTTGAGAAATGGGTTAGTTTTCCTATGAGAAAAGAGACCCATGAGAACATTCATCTCTGAGTCTGTAGCAGAAGAGGACCAACCAGATCACAGAAGGGGACGGAGAGAAAAGAGGAAAGCTTTTTTTTTTTATTGGAAATTTTTAATGTACACCTTAATGTGATTCATTCTGACATGCTTTTCATTGTGACATTTCCATATATGTATTTTGATGTACATTATTCATATAGGTTCCCCCTTACCCTCTTGTATGCTTCCACCCCCACCTTCCCCATCTAAGTCTTCTCTATCATTTACTTGGTAATATTTTTCTATATGTCCTTGGGTTCCAGTTCTGTTTAAGATAGAAACTTTTCCTGTAGTGAACTTTGTTTTCGTCTTGTCAGAACAATTGCATGCATTTTCTAGACCATTTATATTAACACCATTCTTAGCTTTTTTTTAATTTTATTTTGATCTGACCTTTGAATAGGATTTTTCCTTCTTATGATTTTGATTCAGCTCCCACATATGAGTGAGAACATGTGTTGTTTCTCTTTCTGAGCTTGTGTTTGTTCACTTAAAATAATTTTCTCTAATTCCATCCATTTTGCTGCGAATGATCTTATTTCATTTTTCTTCTTTGCTGAGTAGTATTCCATTGTGTATATGTACCATAGTTTTTTTATCCATTCTTCTGTTGAAGGGCACTTTGGTTGATTCTATATCCTTGCTATAGTGAAAAGTGCTGCATTGAACATGGAGATGCAGGTGTCTCTGTGGTATGATGACACATCTCCCTTTGGGTAAATTCTCAATAGTGTTATAGCTGGGTCATATGGTAGATCTATTTTTAGTTTTTTAAGATACCTCCATATTGATTTCCACAGTGGTTGGACCAATTTACAGCTCCACCAACAATGTAAGAGTGTTCCTTTTTTGCCACAACCTCACCAGCATTTGTTGTTATTTGTTTTATTGATCTTGGCCATTCTTACTGGTGTAAGGTGAAATCTCAGAGTTGTTTTAATTTGCATTTCCCTAATGGCTAGGGATACTGAGCATTTTTTTTGTGTGTTTCATGGCTTTATGGACCTTGTCATTTGAGAACTGTCTACTCAGTTCCTTTGCCCATTTGTGTATTGGTTTATTTGTTTTTTTGGGAGTTTTTTTCTTGAGTTCTTTATAAATTCTAGTAATTAGACCTTTATCTGATGTATAAAATGTGAAGATTTTTTTCCCATTCTGTGGGGGTTTCCTTGACTCTGTTAATAGTTTCTTTTGCTGTGCAGAAGCTTTTTAATTTCATGTAATCCCATTTATCTATTCTTGTTGCTATTTCTTGAGCAATTGGAGTCCTATTAAGGAAATACTTTCCTATGCCTATATGATGGAGTGTATTGCCTATCTTGCCTTCTATAAGTTTTAATGTTTCTGGTTTTATGTTGAGATCTTTTATCCATTTTGAGTTAACTCTCATGTATATTGAGAGATGTGGGTCAGCTTTCATTTTTCTGCATGTGGATGATCATGTTTCCCAGCACCATTTGTTGAAAAGGCTGTCCTTTTTCCAGTTTACTTGCTTTGCTCCTTTGTTGAAAATAAGGTGGCTATAGGTGTGTTGAGGTACATCTGGGTCTTCTATTCTGTTCCAGATGTCTTCGGGCCTATTTTTGTGCCAGTACCAAGCTGTTTTTGCAACCACTGCTCTGTGATACAGCTTGAAGTCAGGGATTGTGATTCTACCTGCATTAGATTTGTAGCTTAAAAGTGTTTTGGATGTACATGGTCTTTTGTGGTTCCATATGAATTTTTGGATCATTTTTTCTATTTTTGTAAAGTCAGTCAGTGGAATTTTACTGGGTATTGCATTAAATCTATAGATTGCTTTTGGTAGGATAGCCATTTTTACTATATTAATTCTCCCTATCCAGGAGCAGGGGAGGTCTTTCCATTTTTCAGTGTCCTCTGCTATTTCTTTCTTTAATGTTTTGAAAATTTCCTTGTAGAGATCTGAAGGGTCTTTGGTTAGATTGATTCCATTTTAAATGAACTTTTAACAGACAAAGGCTAGCATAAGGTCTTCGAATTCTAGGCAGAAAACCCTAGTCACAGTGAAATCCCATAGGATCTTTGCCAAGTACATAGTGGCAGTATGCCAAAGGCTTGGGGCAGTGTAGCACAGTAAGAGAAATCCCTGAAGATGTGCATAGGATGTTTACAGTGTGAAAGGTAGAAGTTAGCTGAAGTCCTGGGATAGAGAAGAGTAACTGAGACATCCCTCAAGGCACATGTAACCCTTACAAAGTGCATGATTGATGTAGCCCTCAGACCAGTGGAAGAGAACCCCCACCCCCCCAGCTGCGTAAGTCTCATTGAGTGCAAAGCAGCAGCCTGACAAAGGAAGCTGAGAAAGATCTCTTCTAGGCACAAAGGACCTTCATCTAAGCATAAGGTAGAGGCTAGCTGAACACTGTTGCAGAGCAACAGGATGGAGCAAAATCTAGTGAGACACAAAACGATTACAAGGATATTCACTGATAACCTAGTGCTAGAAGTCCTAGCCAGAGCAACTAGGTGAGAGAAAAAGAAAAGGCATATGAATTGGAAAGGAAGATGCAAAATTGCCTCTGTTTGCGTGTGACATGATCTTATGTATAGAAAACTCTATAAAGACTCCTCCAAAAATTATTACAACTAATAAATAAATCCAGTGAAGTTGCAGTATACATACAAAATAAGTAGTGTTTCCAAATGAATGCAGAGTAGAAAGAAGGAGGAATGAGACTAGTGGGGTGGAGTGAAGGTTG